>JBCNJP010002741.1:0-25962 GCA_039602395.1 Deinandra increscens subsp. villosa | reverse complement strand
GTCACACAAATATAATATGAGTTCTTGAGTTTCTTCAAACTCATCCCAGGTTCATGAGTTTCCAGATCTTCATCCTTGGAAGATGTTTGTTTTAATTCTTGTTTGATTAAAATAAAGTGAAACTAAAATATAAAACCCATAAAGGTGAATATTGAAAGAGTTGTAGCCCATACCCACTTTACTGACTTTTGTAAAGTAACAACTGTTTTGTCACTTTTAGTCAACCACCTTTTGTACTTTCAAATGAAGTCACTTGGTGCACCAGTTAGTCCGGAATACTTGCCAAAAATTACTACAAGTCAACGGGGTGTGAGTCGTTAATGTCCATCGCAACAAATTGGTGTATAACTAAGGTACACTTGTAGAAATCAAATTATTTTTCTATTTGAGACGCTCTTCATTATAAGCAGACGTGTTTAGAAGTGGGTTGAAAATTGAAGAATGTGCACAAATTTGGATCTTTTCCTACATTGAAGATATTTGTTTGCTATTGTTGGATTAAGTTCTAGCTTTTGAAGAATCCTTGAGCCATAACCGTGATGGTAAAAACAAAGGCAAAGTTGGAGCTTATGACTTGTTGAGGTAGTTTATTTGAAGTGGTACTATCTTCGAGTGATGCATCGGTTTGGTATTCACAAGACGGTTGAATTATGGATTTGAATCTGATGTGTGCTAAACACATCCGGTTTTCCCTTGTATTTTGTATAGTATTTGAGTTGGTTTTTCGTCGTTTTATATAGTTTTTAGTTTGTTCTTAATTAGTTGAGTCTTATTATGGTATTTAGTCATTTTTATATATTCTGGTGTGGGTTTAGATATATATATTTGAGTCTCGTGTTTAATTAGTTTAAATGTGATTTAGTTGTGCTCAAAATGGTTAAATATATTTGTTGCAGGTTGGTATAATTACCCAAGGGGGATAGTATGATATTACATCAAAGATGAAGGGTATAAAAGTTAATAATAAAAGTGTAGGGGCCGGCGTAGAATTTATATTAAGTCGAGGGGTTAAACTGAAAATGGGAAATAAACTTCACAATTAAAAGTGAATTCGGAAGGCAGTCGGTGAAACCGACTAAATTGTCGGCTTGTATCGCAAAATTCCGCAAAATCAAATTTCACTCATATTAAATCGCATGGAGGGGTCCAGAGAGTATAATTTTTTCTTTTGGAGCCAACCCTTTTTTCTCAGATATATAAATCAACTTTCGGGTGTTTTAGAAAGAGAAAAAAAATTGGGAGCAGGGCCCTACGCACATTAATACGAACGGCAGAAGCAGAGGAGTTCGACTAAATTTCACAGCCGACCACGAAGACCGTAAGGACGATTTCAGAGACGCGAAGGGCCAAGAAAAATAGAGGAGAATATCCGGTTCAATCATTCGATATCGCCAATCAATCCGGGTTTTATCTTTTCTTGTTTTATCTTGTAATTGAATTATTCAAACTATGTTCTTGATCAAGACTTTAACTTTTATATATGATTCTGGTTTAGACATGTGTATTGGCTAGTTTAATTAGTACCGCCTAGACCGCTATGATGAATTTTTAGTGTTAATGATTTTTATTCAGTTGTCACAATTTTTATGATGGATGATTACTCTATTAAATTCCTCTAATTGATTGCAATTGGTGTATATGCATATTATTATTAGGGTTTTATTTATTAGTTAATGCTTAGATTGCCCTCGAATGTCTTTCGGGTTGGATAATTTATCTAAAGTCGCTAGCTTTAGGGTTATTGACCGAAGAGTGGTTTAGGAGACGTCCCGAGCCATAGTTATTAATTAATATTTACTATCTTGATTTTAGTATTCTGCCTATCTAGAGACTCAAAAGGTAAAGGATTGTCGAGTAGTCGGACTGGTTAATGAATTAGGATAACATTGTCTCAAAAGGAAGTGCCCTAGGAATTCAGCTAGTCTGTTATTCGTGTCAGTTGCAGTTATTAGAGGTAGCTCCGGTTGTCTTAAGGTGCCTTAGATTGCTTCGAGGGTGGCTAGGATAGTTGAAGTGGGAAGTACTCAAAAGGTTAACCACTTGTCCGAGCGTTAGAGTTATCAATTAGGAAGAACTCAAAAGGTGAACTAATCAAACCGGTAAGCGTATTCCAATCTTCAGGTATTCTATCCGTAACATCCGGAGAGTGATTCGGGGGCTCGTAGAGTTTCTCTAGGTTGTGTGTTAAGATCCCGGTTCCATCAGGACTGTCATAGCCGAGTGAGGTCATTAATATTAATTAGGATTCTAGGTCTAGGTGGTAAATTTCTCATCTCTGATTTCGTCTTAAGGCTTTCTCGTGTCGGTTGTTAGTTAGTTAGTTAAGTTAGTTATTTAAATTCTTTATTTACATTAAAATCAAATCACTCAAATTTTCCATTCATAGAGTCCTAGGTTAGAGTCTTGTTTCCAGTGTCTTTAGGGTTCGATATCCGGTCTTACATAAGCTATACTGTCACCGATAGGTACACTTGCCTTAGGTTCGGTCTAGTTTAGGTAGTTTCGGTAAAATTAGGTGTGTCTAGGTCTAGGTTTAGGGCTAGGATATTTTTTATTATTTTTAGGTGTAATTCCGCACACATCAGAATCTCAATTTTTTTTTTGATACTTTATCTTGTCTACCTTTAACAACACTTAGGATGATGGTTCCATCCTTGGAGTAGTGTGCTTGTTAATTTTGGTAAACACCCTATGGGCCTTTTTTATTGGTTTCGGGCTAGAAGAAGAAAAACTCTTCTTCATAGGGGGAGCTCCACAAAGGAGAATGGTTAAATGAAATATTTGAAACCGTATGAAGATCTTCTTGAAGTCAAGTTGCAAGAATACAAGGGAACCGATTGTCACAAGAGTTGAGTTATTGATCCATTAGTTCATCAACCAAATAGGGGGAGATTGTTGGGAATTCGCGAGACCGACGAGTTCGAGATTTGGTTTGATGAAACTAAACATACCACTTATCATCAACCGTTTGCATAACACGGTGAAGTTTATGACTCGAAGACTCTCAGTAACCGAAGACTTGGCATTAGTGACTTTATTATTTATTGTTATATTATTTATGTCACTAGTCTAGTTGTGTTATTTACTAGTTTGCCCTTAGTCTTAGTTGGTTAGTATATATAGTAAGTCTTTCTCATGTGAAAGATCTGATGAGTGATAGCTATGAGAGAGTTAGTCATGTATCTTTGAAGTTGTGTGTGGTTCATGAACACTTGTTCATGAACCTAGCATGAGTGGTGTAGGTAAACTTGTAATCATTTAACATCATCTTTGATTATCTATTTATCTTGTTCATCACTACTTCTATATTTTATCCTCATCATCATCATCACATCTCACAACACCATTGTTGAAGATTCGGTCCATTATGTTCTTCTTGGTGTTTGTATTTGTTCTACAAAGACGAGCTCACAAAGTCTCCGATCCACTTCCGCTGTGCCATCGGGGTTTGGCTTGGCTCACCGACCCCGGTTTCAACATACTCCAAAAGTTGTTGTACTAACACGCATGGGTGTTGTGAATAGTTGAGCAACTCTATCGGCGAACAGTGTAAAGCATGGAGAAAATCAATTGCTCCCTGTCAGCTTTCTGCATTGGAACTTGAACCAAGTGAGAAGTCAAACTTCTGGAGTAACATAGTAAGAGTTCCGGAGGAACTACTTAGTGAACCAAAAGTTCCAGAGGAACTTCCTTCGGAATTCTGACTTAGAGAATTTCAGCGAAGCTGAACATTCCCAACATTTGTGTTTGTTCGTATTGTTCGTTTGTGTTATTTGTTAACATTACTACTTTTAATAATATTTTTTTAAGATATTTGTAATTTACATTTTACATCTAACAACATACGACTCCAGTACTCCTATCTCCTTTTAGATATTCTCTTATTCCCTTTTAGTTTTGAAAATATTTACGACGGCCAACGCATATCTCTAATTTCCTTTTAGTAAATTAGGGTTCAATTCAACTTGTAGTCTCTAATCCCCCACGCACGGCTACAAGAATATGACATCCATAGGCCACAACTCCACGCATTCGGCATCCACAGCTCCAACTCCGTCTCCACCTACCTTCTCCGCAAATTTAAATTTTTGATTATTAATTTTGATGTCTCTTTCCTTAATTTCAGGATGGGAAGTGTTTTGGTCAAAAATTACACGAGGCAATCTCGTATTCCAAATTTAGAATGTGGGGTGAGGTGCCAAGAAGTCTGGTTCAAAGGTAAAGAAAAAGTAATGCAAATGACACGATGATATACGAGGGAAACCCGGAATCCTGAGAGTTGCCTCTGAGAATCCCAGTAAAAACCTCGGGAGCCGGCTCAAAGCGCCTGCTACCTAAAGCTTTTATAAAGTAAGAATTCGATTACAGTGGTGGAGACGATGATCGAAGGCTAAGTGTTACAATATTCAGAGTGTCGTGTGTTGTGTTCTGTTTCCTAATTCGATCATGTCCCATTTATAGCTACAAACAGAAATAACTAATTATCCGAGAAATCAGGGATCCTCTTGACCACGTCCATTAGCCGTTTGAGGAAGTTCACCACTCAGTCCACGTTTGTTAATGCCACGTCAGCGCTAATTGACCGATTCCTCAGGAAGGTTAAACCTTGCTTACCTGCCATTGAAATTAATCACGTGGCTATTAGCAAGTAAAGGATATTTAAATAAATAACAAATAATGTAACCTGTCGAGAATCCTTGGGATTCCCGGATTCCTGCATGATCAAGCTTCTCAGCCGGGTGCTCGGAATTTGACCCATAACAATTGCCCCTGAATTTCGCGGGTGTTCGATAAAGGATAACAGCTGTGAAATTCAAATCGTTTCAAAATAATCTGCATGCCCACGTGGACGGCCGAGATCTAAGATACCCTTTTTGATTTGACGGCTTACACTCTCCCCCATATGAGATTTCCGGTAAGATTCTGATCAGTATCCTCAATCTTGCAGGGTTTCGATCGCCTAGCCGCAATGTACGCCGATGCTGAAGCCAAGGTGTTGGAGCTGAAGGAAGAGGCCGAAGATGCCGAGGTTGCCAAGCAAGAGAAGGCTCATCCTTCTGAGCAAGAAGGAGAAAGTCCCAGCACTCAACTTGAGAAGATGGCAGCTAAGGGGAGTAGCCTCGATGAGCTTCTGAATCAGGAGGGTGGTGAGAAGATGTTGACTGTGGATGTGATCGGCCATACCGGCGAGAACAAGGGGAAAGAGGTGATGGGATCCTCCAAAACCTCCAACAATGATGAAGAACCCTGAGGTGCCGCCGTTCATTTCCACTGTTTTTTGTTGATGTTTTGATGTTTCAAACAATGTTTCTTTATGTTTCCTGCACACTTAACAACAATTAACAATGATAGGATTCCGGGTGGAGGGATCTTGAACTTTTCAAGACGAAATCCGGAATCCTAGAACCCAGACAATCAAGCCTCCCAGGTGGAGGGATCCTGAAGTTTTCAGGACGAAACCTGGGATGCTTTATCCCTTTATTTTGCTTAAATATTATGAATGGTATGGTAGGTTTGACCAACACTTGTCGTTTTATTTGCAAAAATAGTTTTTTCGTTGACTTGAATAAAGTATATGCTTGGGTTCCACAAATAGAATATTAAAGTATAAAAGAATCTTTCTTGAATCCACTACCTTAATGGATCCAAAACAAACCTTTTACTCATAAAAGAATGTCGCATGTTCAGATTTTGTAGGACCCAAAGCATAAAGTATGTTGAAAGATAAGGCCCTTCAATTCTCCTTTCTTTCTGATCAGGATTCCCAATTCCTTAGGATTCCCAAACCTGTTAAAAAGGACTTCGAATAATAAGTCAAAATTACTCGCGTTTTTAATCTTCTCCCGACTGGGATCCAATAGGTTTTAAATTTCAAGTTAAACACTGGGGACAAGCCCAAAGAAACTGGGGTTATTCCCGATAACACTGGGGACAAGCCCGAAGATACTGGGGTTAAACCCAAACAAGCTGGGGACGAGCCCGAAGAAACTGGGGTAAAACCCATCTTAGTGACATGAAAATGTCAAACCAATTGTTAGGAAACTGGGGTTAATCCCACTTAGTGACATGAAAATGCCAAACCAATCGTTAACACGTAAGTGTTAAAAACCTTAGGAATCCACTCAGAAGCCTCCAGTGACAAGATTATCAGCCACCCTTAAGAATGGACTGGTCCGGCCACCTTGAGCAACCTGAGGGATTACTTGCGCTCCAGGCGAGGGTCGTGCGTCACAGGCGTTTACCCAAACTTGAGAAAGGTGAATACCTTTAAACCTTAGAAGATGTGCTGGACATCTTAAACAGAGAAGAGGTGGCCAGCCTCTGACTGGGGATAAACCCAAAAAACTGTTGTATAACTTCCAACCTTCTGCAAAACACTTGAATGCTTGGTGAAGGGTAGGTGTCAGCCTTGCTGACACCACTCCGATGCTTAAGTTAGTAATGGTTAAAAAGAAATTGATAAAGCGAATTGAAATTGGATTAGTATACTTACCTGGATTGCTGACTGGGTGAAAATCCGGGTGAGAATCCTGATAGGATCCCTACATAAAATAGGCTTTTAGATGGATAGCATTCCAAGCTCTCGGTAATAAGTCTCCTTCTAAGTTCATTAGTCTATATGCCCCTTTTCCTTCTTCGGATTCCACCAGATAGGGTCCTTCCCATTTGGGCGCCAACTTCCCATCAGCCGGATTGGTCGTATTCTGAAATGCTTTCCTCAATACCAAGTCTCCAACCTGAAATCGCCTGAGCCTGATATTCTTATTATATGACTTTGCTATCCTTTGCTGGTATGACGCCATTCTGACTTTGGCAAGATCCCTGAGTTCTTCTACCGTTTCAAGATCCTGAAGTAGATTCTCAGAGTTATTCTGGGAATCCTGGAGCGTAACTCTTGCTGTAGGAATCACCATTTCAGTAGGGACGACGGCTTCTGCCCCAAATACCAAGGAAAAAGGCGTTTGGCCAGTTGCATTCTTGGAAGTCGTCCTATCTGCCCAAAGAACAAATGGAAGTTCTTCAGCCCATCTTCCTTTCTTGGAACCCAATTTCTTTTTCAAGTTATTGATGATGATTTTGTTGCTGGATTCCGCTTGACCGTTGGCTTGAGGATGTACTGGTGTTGAAGTGATCATCTTTATCCCCCAACTCTCACAGAAGCTCGTAGTCCTCTTGCCAATAAACTGGGAGCCATTATCACATACAATTTCTGCTGGGATCCCAAACCTTGTTAGGATATTCCTCTTGATAAACGAGATAACCTCCTTTTCCCTAACTTGAACGTAGGCTTCTGCTTCTATCCATTTGGAAAAGTAGTCGGTCATTGCAAGCATAAAGACTTTTCCTCCGGGTGCCTTGGGCAGCTTCCCAACTATATCCATCCCCCACTTCATAAACGGCCAAGGTGAGACAATGGGGTGCAACGGCTCAGCTGGTTGATGGAGAATATTGCTATGTCTTTGGCATGCATCGCACTTTTGTGAGAAGTCCATAGCATCCTTCTTCATAGTTGGCCAGTAATAACCAGTTCTGAGGATCTTGGAAAACAATGCTCTTCCACCGGTATGATTTTCACAATCTCCCGCATGGATATCTTGAACTACTTGGAGCGCCTCAGGTTTCTCAAGACACCTTAAGTAAGGACCTGCAAGAGACTTTCTATATAGAGTATTATTTAAAATAATGTAAGGAATTACCTTCGTGCGGAAGGCTCTGGGATTCTCGTTTTTAGGAATTTCCCCACTTTGAATATACTTTATAATAGGGGAGGTCCAGGATTCCAAGACCTTCTCAGGATCCTGAATTTCCATAGAATCCTCGCAGTCCACCTTATTGGATTCCTGAGCCGAAATAGCCGGAGTCAAAACATGAGTGATTGGGATCTTGACATCCTCTGGAATTTTGAGAGATGAGGCCAAGTTAGCCAAGGCATCGGCTTCCGAGTTCTCCTCCCTTGGAACCTGAACTATATTGAAAGTTTCAAATTTTAAAGACAAATCTTTTACAACATCAAGATACTTCGAAAGTTTCTCTCCTTTGGCTGCATAAGATCCATTGAAATGGTTAGCAAGTAATAAGGAATCAACATAGACTTGTATACACCTGATTCCCATGCCCCTAGCAATCTGTAAACCTGCAATAAGCGCCTCATACTCGGCTTCGTTGTTAGTAGCCTGGAATTCACAAGAAATAGACGAGGGTAAGATGTCTCCCTGGGGTGATTTTAGTAGGATTCCGAGGCCCGTGCCTCTGAAATTGGAAGCCCCATCCGTATATAGGATCCAAGGCTCCTCAAGTTCATCAAGCTTCCTGACTTCCTCATCGGCTTCCGGGAGGATGTCACTGCTGAAGTCTGCTACAAAATCAGCTAAGGCCTGTGACTTGATAGCCGTTCTGGGCTCGTATTGTATGTCATAAGCACTGAGTTTGACTGCCCATTTCGCTAACCTGCCAGACATCTCAGGCTTCCTGAGCACTGCCTTAATAGGATAGTTAGTTCTTACAATAATAGTATGAGTCTCAAAATAATGTCTTAATTTAGTGGATGCCATGATTAAAGCTAAAATAAGTTTCTCAAGATAGGAATACCTGGATTCTGCATCAAGCAGTGTTTTACTTACATAGTACACAGGGTGTTGCTGCCCTTCATGATCTTTGACGAGGACTGCACTGACTGAGCTTCCTGAGACTACTAAGTACAGGGTTAGAGGCTCCCCATCTATTGGCTTCATCAATAGAGGAGCCGATGAGAGATATTCCTTTAACGACTTGAGAGCTTCCTCATGCTTTTCATTCCACTCGAACCTTTTATTTTTTCTCAGAATCTCATAAAAATCTTTACTTTTTTCTGAGGATCTGGATATGAATCTGTTCAAAGCTGCTATTCTTCCGGTCAATTTCTGAACATCCTTAATTGTTGTAGGAGATTTCAGATTTAGAATGGCTTTAATTTGCTCAGGACTGGCTTCAATTCCTCTTTCCGTTACCATATAACCCAAGAACTTTCCAGCTCTGACCCCAAAGTGACACTTAGAAGGATTCAGCTTCATGTTGTAATGATCCAGGATATCAAATGCCGTTTGGAGATCCCTAGGGTGATCTTCTGTTTTCTTGGATTTCACTACCATGTCATCGATATAGACTTCCATAGTGTCTCCCAATTGGTCTTTGAACATCATGTTTACAAGTCTCTGATAGGTGGCACCTGCATTTCGAAGTCCAAAAGGCATCGCAGTATAACAATAGATACCTGTTGGGGTCATGAAGGCGGTGTGCTCCTGATCACAAGGTTCCATCTGAATTTGCTGGAATCCTGATGAGGCGTCCATAAAGGTGAGCATCTCGTGTCCTGCGGTAGCATCCACCATAGCATCGATATGTGGCAATGGGAAAGGATCCTTGGGACAAGCCTTGTTTAGATCAGTGTAATCCACGCAGACTCTCCACTTCCCATTCTTCTTCTGTACCACGACCACGTTTGCTAGCCATTTAGGATACTTGACTTCCCGAATCATTTTTGTCTTGAGAAGCTTGTTAACCTCTTCTTGTATGATAGTGTTGGTTTCTGGAGCGAACTTCCTTCTTTTTTGCTGGATTGGCCTGAAAGTAGGATCCAAACCAAGTTTATGGGTTATAACATTAGTAGGAATACCTGTCATATCTTCATGTTTCCATGCAAAGGTTGCCCTTCTGTTGGTGAGAAGCCGGATCAATTCTTGTTCGGTATCCCTGGGAATATCAGTTCCTACTAGCACCTTCACTTCAGGAACCTCAGGATCGATCTGAACTTCCTTCACATCTAATTCTTTTTCTTCCTGAAGTTGAAGTGCCAGTTTCTTTGATTGCTATGCTGAGTTAAGCTTAGCTGCTTTTCTCATTGAAGTGAGATAGCAGTTCTTGGCTTCTTGTTGGTCGCTCTCTATCCGAACAACTCCCCAGGATGTTGGGAATTTGATGCACTGGTGATAGGTTGATGGTACAGCTTTCATTTCATGAATCCAGGGCCTACCTAAAATAACATTGCAACAAGAGAGTGAGTCAATAACACAAAATTTTTGAACACAGTTTACCCCTTCGATATAAATAGGAAGCCGGATATCCCCAATCGTATTCTTGGTTTCTCCACTGAATCCAACAAGGACTGAGGATCTTGGAATTATGTCGCCTTCTGGTATGTTCATCTTTTTCAATGCTTCCAGATGAATGATATTTACTGAGCTTCCGTTATCCACCAGAATCCTGCGTACAACGCAGTTAGCAATATGTAAAGTAATGACTAAACTATCATGATGGGGATCCTGGATGTCGCTTCTGTCGGACTCGTCAAACGAGATAAGCTTTTCTTCAGTTAAACGTGAAGTCTTCGTAGGCTTCTCATTCTTCTCATTCTTCGACTGTTTAACATGCTTCCTTGCAGACGAGTAAGAGGTTCCACATATGTCTGAGCCTCCTGATATGAAATGAATAATTGGAGCATCCGGAGGCGGAGAAGCTGCTCGCTGTTGGGACTTCTCGGGTTCCTGAGTTCGGCTCTTCTTCCTGCCGAGAAGTTCTTTGAGATGCCCCTTGCTCAACAAATACCCAATCTCTTTCCTGAGTGCAATGCATTCATCGGTGAGATGCCCGAAATCCTCATGGAAGGCACACCATTTAGATTTGTCCTTCCAGGATCCCTGTTTGTCACCTTTCTTGGGCCATCTTGCCTTTTCTCCTAAGTCCTGCATAGCACACATTAGACCGGCAATATCACAAGAGAAACAATATTCAGAAATTTTAGGATATTCTTCATTGTCCTCTTCTTCGTCTACAGCATTGATCCTTTGATTATCTCCTCGAGAGTACGGTTTGGAGTTATAATATTTCCCGGAAGATTCAGACTTCCTGGAATTTCGATCATTCCTCGCAGCTTCTTCTCTTTGATGAATTATCTTGTCATCCTCTAGGCGAATGAACCTCAGAGCCCGACTTCTTACTTCATCGAGGTTCCTGCATGGGGTCATAACCAAATCGTCATAAAATCGGGAATCCTTAGAGAGTCCCATTTTGAACGCTTCCACAGCAGCCGCCATATCCAAATTTGGAATCTCAAGGGATTCCCGGCCAAATCTGGATATATAATCCCTGAGGGGTTCCGATGGCTTCTGGACCACTCGGTAAAGATCACCTGTGAGTTTCTCAAAAGTTCTGCTGCAAAAAACTGATTATTAAATAAATTAACTAAATGAGAAAACGAAGTTATAGTATTGGGAGGAATACTCAGTAGCCATTTCATGGCTGGTCCTGTCAAAGTTGAACCAAAGCCTTTGCAAAGACAGGCTTCCTTGATATCAGCGGGGATTGGGTTGATTTCCATCCTCTCTCTATAGTGAGCCACATGCTCTTCGGGATCCGTCGTTCCATCGTATAATTTCATGCTGGGGGTCTGGAAACGCTTCGGAATCTCCACATCACATATGGGCCGTGTAAACCTTGATATCCTGTGACTCTCTAGAGGGACTTCAGGAATGGGCTTGATGATTCCCGGGACGCTAGCTATCATCTCTTTGAGTTTTTGGAGTTCCCTGGCAAGTTGAGGTGGAATCCCTGTATCCTGCATCATAGTTGTGTTAGGCAGATTATAACTAGGGTTAGGAATTCTCCCTGCATATGTGTCCCTGGTTCTGGGACTGAGCTCTTGTCGTGAGTTTCTGAATACTGGAATCTCGGTTGTTTCAGGATTCTGCATAGGGATGAAATCTCCTTGGTGGACTTCTGAGGGTCTTGCAGGACCGGCGTCTGAGATGACGAACGGATCAGTATAGCGGTATCCTTTGGGCTCCTTAGCCTTGGGACGAGGCTGAGAAGCAGAATACTCCCGGTCCCCCATTGGTTGGGATTCCCAGAAATCGTAATCACGCAACTTCGAGGATTCCTGATAATAACTTTCCGGGATCCCAGACACCTGCTTCTGATGACTGACGATTGGAGGGCACGTTGTGAAAGTTGCCGAGGAGCCTTTATTGGCGGCAGTTGATGCCCTTGTTTTGAGACGATCTTTGGCCAGGGATCCCGACACACCAAAGTCAAGATTCCTGGGATATAAAGGGCTTTCTTCATCGACCGAGCTTCTAGATTTCTTAAGCTCCTCAAGCTCTTTCATCACTTGTTTAGTGGTTCTTTCCTGCTGCTCCGCTTGAGATTTCATCTGTTGAATCAAAGCAAAAATATCATGGTTAGTAATAACAGGATCAATACGCTCACCCTGAGATCCCGAGAAAACAGGAATTTGCGGTCCTTTCTGTTTCGCTACATCTCTCCTTGGGATGGGAGGAAGTGACGCGCTAACTGCTGGCATGAACACTCCAGTGTCCCTCGGCTGGTTTTCAGAGGAGGACATCGTGTTGATCTTGCTTATGCCCGAAGATCCCGCGGATACTGATGAAGTTTTCATCTGGGACGACATTGTAGCGATCGAAAACGTAGGATATGATAGAGTAAATGAAGTTTTGCACCGTTTTGCCCCACGGTGGGCGCCAAACTGTTTTGGTCAAAAATTGCACGAGGCAATCTCGTATTCCAAACTTAGAATGTGGGGTGAGGTGCCAAGAAGTCTGGTTCAAAGGTAAAGAAAAATTAATGCAAATGACACGATGATATACGAGGGAAACCCGGAATCCTGAGAGTTGCCTCTGAGAATCCCAGTAAAAACCTCGGGAGCCGGCTCAAAGCGCCTGCTACCTAAAGCTTTTATAAAGTAAGAATTCGATTACAGTGGTGGAGACGATGATCGAAGGCTAAGTGTTACAATATTCAGAGTGTCGTGTGTTGTGTTCTGTTTCCTAATTCGATCATGTCCCATTTATAGCTACAAACAGAAATAACTAATTATCCGAGAAATCAGGGATCCTCTTGACCACGTCCATTAGCCGTTTGAGGAAGTTCACCACTCAGTCCACGTTTGTTAATGCCACGTCAGCGCTAATTGACCGATTCCTCAGGAAGGTTAAACCTTGCTTACCTGCCATTGAAATTAATCACGTGGCTATTAGCAAGTAAAGGATATTTAAATAAATAACAAATAACGTAACCTGTCGAGAATCCTTGGGATTCCCGGATTCCTGCATGATCAAGCTTCTCAGCCGGGTGCTTGGAATTTGACCCATAACAGGAAGTATGGGAGTTAATGATTTTTTGAGAAGTTGTTTTGCTTAAATATGTATATTGGATTCAGATTTTTATTTTTTTTATATTTAAATGTGCATGGTATTATGTTTGGAATATGAACTTTGGACGGACGATTTATCTTTAAATCATAGTTTTTGGGTTTCTCCTACGATCTTTTGATGGATGATTATTTTTATGTAAGCATATATGTGTTTGTTTGGTTCATTTATATTCGTTTCGTTTGTTTGTGACTGTGTTTGGTTTGGTTTGGTTCGTCCGGTTCGTTTGGTTTGTTTGACCAGAAATGTAAAAAATTAACAAACAAACTCTAACAAACACGAACAAAAACTCTTCGGTTAACAAACGGACACAAACAAAAAATCTTGTTCGGTTATTTGTTCGTGTTCGTTCGATTGTCCGATAACATGCTAAGAAACAAACACAAACATGTCTCATTCGTGTTCGTTCGATTCGTTTATAGCCCTATACATATGTACTTTTTTTCTTCAGCGTTTTAACTTTTTCTGGATTTTGGGATTGACTGTTATTATAAGAAGAGTTAGAAACAAAGAGCCCCCAAGTGCTGTATAAAAAAAATAAGGCAAATCTTAGGGACACCATGGTGTACCGAACTTGGGTACACCATTGTGTACCTAACAATGATTAGCATGTTATAGTGTGCCTAATAATGATTAGTATGGAGTGGTGTGCCTAACAATGATTAACACATGCATAACATTTAATTGTTACATTATTAGAGTTTTTTTACCAAACTAATGTAATTTTAAAACTTATTTACCAAACTGGTATAGTTAAAAAAATATTTACCAAAATAGGTGTTTTTTTAAAACTTCACTTTCTCATTCTTTTTTTTCATTGGATATATAATTTCCCACTTTTATTCTTATTAGACAAAATGAATTATAAAAAAATGTATTTCTAATAAAATTAAAAAAAAACTTGTTGGGAGCGTGATGCTTAAAAAAGACATTTTTGAATGTTTTATAATTTTTGTATATTAGTTTTGCGTAGTTTCACTTCTTAAAAAAAAATTTGTATTGTTCTTCTATATGTGTTTTTCTTTTTCAACTTTTTGAAATACAAAGAAAATTTCTTATTAAAAAAATTAAATAAAACACTTGTGCAAATTGAGAAAAAAATACACATAACGATTTATAAAAAACTAAAGTTAATTTTATTAGAAACTTTTTTAAACTGGCTATTTTTATCTATTAGAGTAGCTATTTAATTAAAAAAATATAATTTTTCTTAAAAACTATTCCTTTTAGCTATTTAAAAAAAATATTTATAAATTATACAAGTCATATATCCTATATCTAGAGTTGCGAGTTTGGAACCCATTTAAAAAAAAAAACTAATGACAAGCCAAGCTTGAACTTAATGCTCAAAAGTCTACATGAGATTGATAAGTGAAGTTTGAGTTTGCGAGTTTGGGCTTGTTTTAGCGCGACTCGACTCAAGATTTTAGCGAGTCGGTCTCGAATAACAGAATACACAAAAACTTACAAAAGTTAAAAAAAATAAAAGATCATTTTAATTAAAAAAATCTAGATTACGCAAGACATACAAGGTAGTCACAAAAGTTTTTTTTTAACAATTCAATAGAGACATTAATTTTTTTTTAATCTCTACTCTAGCAAGTGATATTGATTTTTGAATTCTAAAAAATACTTTGAAAATTATAAACAATTTAAATTTATATGTTTTATACCAAATTATATTAATGTAACTAATAAAAATAAAAATTTAGTAAATCCTGAATATTTGGTTTTATTTTTACGATTAAAATGTACAAATAAGAGCTTAAATAAATGTATAACTAAGTGCATACGGTATACTTGCGCCAACCGGCGCCGAAGTGCATTTTAACAGTGCCATGGGACGCCAACACCGCCCCCCTCTCGCGTGAAGCAACGGCGCCGAAGGGATGCGCCATATCTTTCGCGCCCGTTGAAGATGAATGTGAACGTTGAACGGTCTGATTTTTGACCGTCGTACCCCATTAATTAAATTTTTTTTACCCTTTTTAGCCAATTCCATTATAAAAACCCACCTACATTAACTTTTTTTACACCTTTTACTCTCTATTTATACTCTTTTCTTTGTTTATTTTTTTTAAAATCACCATGAATCCCAACCAACCTAACCAAGATTCTTCAAGCAACAACCCTTCATCCAACCCAAACCTTCAATCGTGGCATATGCCGATGTGGGGGGGGGGGGGGGCATCCAAACCTGTTGTACACGAGTCAAGCACCTTCAAATGTCTACAACCCCAACCCCTCATTTTCAACTTACGCTCAATGGGGGCAATTCAACCCCAAACCGCTTTCTCACCGACACCGACACCTACTCAATCACAACCTCAAACACCTCATCTCGATCAAGAAGATGAAGAGTGGAGGTTATCCCCGAGACCCAAGTGCCGGAGCGGATTCGGAGAGGCCGAGATAAATGGAAAAACCGGTCGAAGGATTCCAAGAAAAAGAAGGACGGGTGCCATGGGATACCCAAGATGAGTTAACTCTTATTCGAGCGTATGTCGATACATCGGAGGACCCGAAATATGGTATTTTTTAACATCTTTTATATTTATACTTTTTTTTAATTTCGACATCATGTTTATATATCTTTTGTTTTCTAATTAGGTAACTCGCTAACTAAAGATGCGTTTTGGGATCGAGTTAGCTCGAAATATCACGCTAGTATGAAGGCGGCCGTAAAACCCGATGAGCTCCCGATATTCCGCAACAACGACAAACTTAGCGGAAAGTGGAGCACCATGAAGGCGAAGATTGCGAAATTTCATGGGATTTTTGTAGGTGTGGACCGAAACCATCCTAGCGGTGCAAGCCACACCGATTTGATAAACATCGTCGTTGCTCGATACAAAAACGACCACAACAAGTCACCACCTCTTCTTCAACATTATCAAATCTTGAAAGTGTCTCCAAAATTCAATGAGATTATGGAGTTCTCCAACACTAGCAAGAAGCGCTCCTCGACCGACCGCGATAGTCCCATGGGATCAAACTCAACGGGACGTTGCAACATCAACTTAAACGATGATATGGTGTTCGAGGATGAAGATGAAACGCAACCTCAACAAGAGGTTTTGCGAAGGCCCGCGGGGAAGAAGAAGGCGATTCGACAAGAAAAGAATAAGCTATTAACGCGCAAATGTCGAGGTTTAACATGGAACATGAAAAAAGAACCCAATTACGAGAGAAAAAATATTGTCTTCAACAATTTCGTGTTCTCAGCATGGATACAACGAACTTGACTCCGGAGCAATGAGAAATAATTGAGAAAGAGAAGGAAAAAATCACGAGGGAACTACGTGACGATTAGTTTTATTTTTTTAATTTATCTAGCATTTATGTTTTTTTTTTCCATCTAGTAATTGTAGTTTTTTTTTTATTTTATCTAGTATTTGTAGTTTTTTCAATCTACTATTTGTAGTATTTTATATTTTTATCTAGTATTTGTATTTTTGTTTTTTAATTTGTATTTTAAGATTAATGTGTTATTTATTTAATTCAACAAAAAGAAAGTTTAACACAACACCACATAACATGGAGTATACCCATGTGGTGCTATGTGGTGCTAAAATCCAGTCAGCGCTGACGTGGCAGTGTTAAAGTTTAACATGGCGTGGAGCATATCACATGCCCTAACTAAATATTTGGTATATATAACAAATTAATTTATTATGGTTTGACAAATTGTCATACGTAATTCTCAAAGTTTATAGAATTCAACACCTATTATTATTACACCTTGACTATACCATGATGTACCTAACCTTAGGTAATGATGTACCATAGCAGTCATAACACAAGGATGTCACCAAACTCTATAAACATTGGTATTCCTCCTGAAGCCTTACTTAACCCACTTCCACAGAATCGACCCAACTTCCCTCACGCACCCTTCAACAGGAAACTACGCCTTCCAACTTAATACTTGCACAACCAAAATCCTGCCACAGCACCCCATCAACATTTCATACATCTTTCAACCCATCGACCCATTATCATAAAACATCACATCCTAGAAAAGAATCAGCAGGAAACTACGTAGTGTCCCCCCCCCCCCCAGCATGGCATCGCAAAACACAAGCACACAACACAAAACGAAACCAACGCGAATAAAAACCACACGAATTAATTATACATGTCATCTTCACAACAGATCAACCCCAACCCATATGACCCCCCAATCTCATACCCGAAGTCAACTCACACCAAGGACACACGCTCCAACATACCACAGATGACATGTAAATACACCAAAAACACACACACCAATTTGAAGCAACCCAAAACCCCCCACCCAAGTCAATTCACCACTGTAACATTCGTCTATTTTGCATGCTTGTAACTCGACTTGTTTCCTTTACCTAAGTTATTTCGATCGTTATTCAAATTATAAATCTTGGTGGAATTTTCTTTATACTCATGTTAGCCTTGTTTCATTTATATATAAATTATGCAATTATCTACGCTATGGTCATGGCTGCTCTTGACATATCTTAACGTCGATTAATATATTTTATTGACTTAGAATATATAGGTGTGGCGTTTTTATTTATTTATTTTAGCATGAACGATTCACGCATATTAATTATTAGATCGCATCTAAACATACACAACTAACACCATTGAACCATATATCATCATATACTAATTTTATTAATGTGTCTTTAATAAAATAAAAAAAAGAGCATTCATTTTATTTACTTCGGGTTTATACCCGCTATACTCGAAAATACCCGCTTTTCACCAAGACAATTACGTATCCTAAATATTTTCACTCTATTTATCCTCTTCCTCCTAAAAATCAAACTCCTTCCAATTAAATCATCAGTCAAAAATTTCAAACAAATTAAGTAATTTTGGACTTTTACCACATATCTCTTTTGACTCACCTTAAATAGGATGTTCCTCCACCTTTAGTCACATCTTGGCTACTCTCTCTACACCTCAAAGCTGGTTGCCAAGTCTTATAAGTAAAAGAAATATCTTAATTCATGTATAAAGCAAATTGAGAGTAAAACCCATGCAAGCTACTTTGCCTCTTTAACCATCCATCACATGATCGATTGTTTATTTAAAAGTAGCAAGATCTCTAGAGCTTTCCTCACAAAAATTTCACCCCTTCTTCAAGAAACAAGCTCACCCTTCAATCACCCTCAAAATATCAGCCCCATGCTCCCTCTTTTGCAAATATAGAACACTTACTTATTGCTCCTTAATCCCACGTTTCCTTCATGGCTCCAAACCTCCCTTATCTTGCAAGCTTATTGAGAAAAATTAACTCATCTCCACCCTTCCTTGAGCACGGTTTCACAACAGCAGGTCCATCCCTCATTTCTAACCACAAATCTCCTCAAATATCACAAGAAAAACTCACCTCCTTGTCTCTTGTTCACGGCTCCAAACAACAACCATTTTCACCTCCATTTTGCTCCCATATTTCGGTTCTGGTACAGCAGCAACTAGCGGACGTTTTTGGCTTAAATCTCAGCCCCCGAACGCCCTTCTTACAGTTATATAACTCTCCTTTCGATCCCTCTTTGTTTCGGTTTCAAAACAGCCCCGAAAACACCTCGTTTGGGCCCGTTTCAACACCGAATAAACTCACTTTTCTCGCTTGTTCTTCACTGTTTTGGACAGCGGCTTATAGGAACTTTTCGGGTATTTTCGAGCCTTGTTCGATCCTATCTTAAAGTGTTTCAAGTGCCTCTCGAGTCCCGTTGGTTACTCTACCTTCCCGTCGCTCGTTTCGTGAGAAAACTCTTCCTTACTTCATATTTTTCAATCACTTATTTAACTTAAGTTTTATTAATGATCCAACTTGGTGATATGTTGTTATATGGTTTATATGTTAAAAATAATTGTTAAAAAAGTTAATAAAACATATAAAAATGGTTAAACTAGTCAAAGGAGTTGGTTTGAATTTTATTAACCTAAAACCATGCACTACATGAGATCTTAGAATCTGGACAGAATTATTGGTCGACTTTAGGAGACCATATCTTGGTCATAACCAACTGAAACTGAACAAACTCAGACTCCACGATTAAGTTCGTAGAGTTAGCTTTCCGACGGTAGTTTTCTCGTGTTTTAAGTCAACCCGAGGACTTCACAACAGCCCCTACAAGACAGGTACGCGTTTCAGTACATTCTGTCTTGTGAGGCTATTTTGAGCAGATTCCTAGCATTTTCATAAGACACATTCTAAACGAAAGTTGTTCGGGATACATCAAACTAGCAACATGTAAATTCTGGTTATTTTTAGAAGACGTTTGATATTTTAAAATCGCACCTAAAGTTACAACCCGCAAGCTGTCAAAATTCTAAAAGTAGTGCACTAAACTAAAAACCAATTTTCACACATCCAATTGACAAAACTCTAACTCCCGACCAAACTCTAAAACTTAACATCTTATCTTTTATACAATAGGACTAAATCCGTGACTTTTGAATCCTTCCATTTGCAAGGCTCATTTCTGAAATTGCTTGAGCGTGTGGATCTTCTACTTAGTCGTATAGAAATCAATGTAAACGAGTAGAAATGCAAAGAGTAAATACAAACAAGCTTTGTATTAACCACAGAGAACCACAGAGTACACTTAGAAAGTATATGACATGGAAGTTCACAAATTCTATACAAGACAAACATATTTATAGGCTGAAATCACGACTGGCCGAACCTCAGGTTCGGCCAAGCTTCGGCGGCTCCGAACCTGAAGTTCGGCCAGACCTAAACTTGCATGTTCCGTCTTGTTCTCGATACTTCACATGACGATCAGGAACCATGTATCAACAAACTCCCCCTCGGCATGTGCAGTATCATCTTCTCTATCAAAACTTGTATCTTGTATCTTCAATCAATCTCCTCCTCGATATGGACGAAGAATTCAATCTTGAATACATGATATTGCATCGTGTGTAATCTCTTTATCAACAAACTTCAGAAGACTTGAAGTTGTGATGTTCTCTTCCACTTAGAAACCTGCCAACATAAATAATCTTGGCGCAAAACGTCTCTTCGAGACTCCAAGATATTTTGATTTTGAAAATGATTTCGTGTTGATCAATCGAAAATAAATCAGAAACACAATCTTTTTGACTTTTAGAAAATTTATATCAAAATACACCTAAAATCTTTTTGGGATTTTCTGATAAGAAAGTAAATGCAGAACAGAATCAGACACTATTTTTGTCTTTTGTGAGAAAGATCACAACTTCGGATCATATTGGTTATAACATGTTGAACTACACTTCAATTTCGATTATTGAAGCACATAAGCCATGCCGATTGCAGATATAATTTGTCCAACTTTAAACTCTGGCACAATCATACTCATAACATCTGGATATGTTAAAGTATTCATTAGATTTGCATTGACCAGTGTACCCCACACTATCAGACATATTCAGATATGCTTTGCTTATCACATTTTGTGATTTCACTTGTGATATTAATCACATAATAATTGTATTCATTATATAGTCAACTGTGTTCCATGCAAAAAGAAATAAGAACGTTAAATCGTCTACCTTAAGGTCGATCTTTCGATACGCAGATAAGGCCTCGGATTTAACAAAATAAGAAAATAAGACAAGTTAAAATTGTATAACTCAACAACAATCAGGTCGGTCTTGTGGACACGCAGAGAAAGTCCGATGAGTTATACGAAACACCAAAGAAAATAAAGCAGAACGTCAAACGAACAACGATCAGGTCGGTCTTGTGGACACGCAGAGAAAGTCCGATCGATTGACAAAATAAAGAAAATCAAACAAGTTTAAATCTTTGCAAAAAAAACACATGTATACACAGTGACTTCTCATTTATTTTTCACATATCCTTTTCTTGATATATCATGAAATACGCATCAAGATGTTGTCCACTAGATCAAGCATCAGATTTAGTGTATATCACATTTGTATACTTTCTGATTTGTCGAGCCTACCTTACACATCGATCAAATGGTCTTATGGCTTTTTCATCTATTTTATCCATGAGACAGACACTGTCAGCCAATGTACCATCATTTCCCAAACATGTCGGATACAATTTCTCATTTTTCAATGTTTTTGGCTTTTTGCATTTTTCAATGTTTTTGTATTTTTCAAATTTCTCCCCCTAAAAATGAGAACTCTATTTATAGATTTTCATTTTTACAAAAACAAACTCCCCCTCAGAATGAGACGGAGTGAAAAACCAAGAAAAATTGATCAACCAACACGAATACTTTCAGTTTAGCATTTTTGAAAACAAAATTTGATTTTGAAATTCAATTTAATTAGAACAGATATTTCACAGTCAGCAATTTTCCAATCACTGAAAGGTCTTCCTGAAACACCTGTTGACACCAAATAAATCATTAGTTGCTCTGGGATCAACCCGATTCAACATCATCGGGTCGCCCGGTGTCTTCCACAAAGTCTTTGTTGGCCTTGGAAACACCCTTTCGTTTCCAAATTTGTAAAATTTTTAATTTCTGATCAGAACCAGAATCTGATTCAACCAACGTACTCGGTTTAGACCAAGACGATTTACGAGTTGTTTTAACTTTTGGCAACCATGGTTCATAAAAAATTTGACCTTCGTTATCCACATATTTGGCAGTTTTGTGGATATATGCAGTCGTCGGACAATCAGCAGCTAGATGTCCCGGTTGACGACATACATAACAAAGTCGTTCTCTAAACACATTTGAAAATGATTTTGATTTTGAAAAACCTGATGAATGCTCAGAATCAAAATTGTCAAAGAAATCATCAGAGGAATCATACCTAGGAGATGGACTCCTTGAAGATGCCGATCTTCCAGAATAGTAAACGAATTCCTTCTGAGATGGTGATTTCTTTGCAGTCTTTGCTTTAGGAGCCTTGGCAACTTTCACCGATTTCTTTGTTTGAATCAATTCTTCCTTCACAACAAAACCCACACCTTTGTGTTTGGAACCCGAAACCTTTGAAGAACTTGAAGAAGAACCCGAAGCTTCTCTTGCCTTAGCTTCACTAGTAAATTTGGCTTTGATATCTTTCAGTTTGTTCTTCTCAACCAAAACTTTCTCTTCTTCAGTTGCTGATGAAGAACTTGAAGCAACGTTGTCAAAAACCTTCTCATTTTCCAGCAAAACAGACTTTGAAACAAATTTTGGAGCTTCACCCAACGGCTTTTCCTTCTTTTTGGACTTAGATTTGTTCTTCTTGGGTGGAGTAGAAAACTTGGAATAATCATGCAATTCATCTTTCGGATCAATCTGAGCAGCAGTAACTTCAGTTAAATCCACTGGTTGAGGAACCAAGTGAACATCAGCCTTCTGAGAACTTTCTGAACTCTGATCCTGCTTGTACAAGAAGTTTAGCATTGTTGGTGACAAATTGCAATTCTTCACTTGTCGCTTCAACTCCAAAATCTGCAGTTTTAAATCATTGATCTTTTGTTGAGCTTCAAAAACTTCTTTCTGTTACTTGATGAACTTTGCATTGAGATCATCATATTCATAAGTTTGTAACTTTCGGATCTCACATTCAGCAAATAATTCTTCAAGAACACTTTCTCTCTTTTTCTTATAGATCTCAACATCTTTAGTCAAAATTTCATTCTTGTCACGATAAAGAGTATTTTCATCTTGAAGCATAGAAATTTTGTTTTGAAGCTATTCAACAGTAACAGCAATTGTAGCAATAAGAGCTGTGGATTCTTCATACTTTTTCTGAACCGGATAACTTTTCTCAAACAGATTTTCAAAATCTTGAGCCGCATCTAAAGCTTCAGCTTTTGCCTTCTCATATTCCTCAGCCAATTTAGCCTTTTCCTTCAATACATCTTCATGAACATGAACCAACTCATAATATTTCTTTTGAAAATCTTCCAACTCTTTCTATAACACCACAATCTCTTCAGTTGAAATTTGACGACTTTGTTCAAAACTTGCAATTTCCTGAAGTAATTTCTTACATTTAAGACATACTGACTCTTCAACCTTTGAATTATCAAAAACTTTAGGTTGATCTTCTTGAACCAAAGATACGCTTGAATTAGAATCAGAATCAGTCAGAATGCTATCATCATTAGCATGACGAGCAGTTAAAGCAACAGAAATTGGAGTATGATTCCTTTTAGCTTCTGAATCTGCATTCCATGCAAATTCATTTGGATATGGAAATGTATTGGTCCAATCATGAGCAAGAGTAGCAGAATTCATTTCAACCTTCTCAGCTTTATTTGATGGATGATACACCAAATGTGCATGTTGACCAGTTTTTAATTTATGATCTGCAGAACTTGGACATTCTCGAGCAAAGTGACCATAAGTTGAACACTTATAGCATTTCACCTTTGATTTATCCAAACCAATCTTTCCTTCCTGATTCAATCTCTTCTTACCAGTTCTATTGAAAAACTTCTTTGTTCTTCGAACCAACATTGCATACTGCCAGTTATCTTCATTTGCTAACTCAGCATTACTCACAGCACCCGTGATAACACCAGCATTTGTTCCGATTTCATTATCATAGTTCATCATCGTTTGCATTGTTGCTTGAACCGAGTTTTGAATAGCCGCGAACGCTTGAAAATCGGACATTTTTGAAAAACAGGTTATTGTTCACTCCGAACCTCGTCCGAACCTACTATACCCTCCGAACGTCCTCCGAACGTGGTCCGAACTCAGAAACACAGTCCGAACTATCTCCGATCTCTCACCGAACCTTGTTAACTCTGAAACCCTCCAAACCTTGTCCGAACACTCACCGAACGAGAAAAAATAGACCGGACGCACTCCGAACAAGTTCCGAACGAGCACCGAACAACAGAAAACTCTCCGAACGAACTCCGAACCTGACGTTCGGAGCGGTTATGACCGAACGTCCTCCGAACTTGAAGTACGGAGCAGTTACGCCGAACCTGGAGTTCGGCCGAACGTGAAATTTCGGAAAAACTCGGAAAAAATCACTGAAACCGACACCTCTCGAGCTGTAAACACTCAATCAACTGAAAACGAGCAAACACAGACATATTGGACGTAAATCATGATGATTTGAACGATAATTTGAGAAATGAAGATAAGAAACGAGTTTTGAAGGTCAAAAACGTGAAAATGAACTCGATAACTCAAAAAACAATGATCTCTGACTAGTAGAGTAAACCTAATGCTCTGATACCACTTGAAATTGCTTGAGCGTGTAGATCTTCTACTTAGTCGTATAGAAATCAATATAAACGAGTAGAAATGCAAAGAGTAAATACAAACAAGCTTTGTATTAACCACAGAGAACCACAGAGTACACTTAGAAAGTATATGACGCGGAAGTTCACAAATTCTATACAAGACAAACATATTTATAGGCTGAAATCACGACTGGCCGAACCTCAGGTTTGGCCAAGCTTCGGCGGCTCCGAACCTGAAGTTCGGCCAAGGTTCGGCCAGACCTAAACTTACATGTTCCGTCTTGTTCTCGATACTTCACATGACGATCAGGAACCATGTATCAACAATTTCGACCAACCCAATGTGAGTTTTCATACCCCCCCCCCCCCCCTTTTTACTTAAAAAAATTTTGGGGTGCAACATGCATCATTTATCAAAACTCTATTTTCACATGCGTATTCTATGCTCGATATTTGTTTGAAACTTGTATGATTGTATTTATTGATTGGTTGAACGATGAACGATGAACGATGGAACGATGAACGATTGAACGATGAACGTAATTATTAACACTAAACATACCGGGGTTACAGTAATAGATCTATTGGCCTCACAAGCCCACTTGGCCTGCCTCGTGTGTGGCGCCTTGTGATTGGAAGCCTAATTGTCAAGGGTTGGATTACGTTAACTTATTATTTTATCACTTATCATTTTATTAAACATGTACGCATGATTTTGAACGTTATCATTAAACCTGTGAATTCTCACCAACTATTTTAGTTGACTTTGTTTATAAACATGTTGCAGGTAATGTGGTTTGACTTGGATATTGTCACCATAGGGTTGCATCGGCTTTAGGGAGACCTAATTAAATAATGAACTCTCATGTTTAGTTTATGCTATTATGTCTGAATATCGTATGTTATGACTTGGATTCTATGTTTGTTTATTCGCTTTGAAATGGGTAACTATTAAGAATATCGCAACCTAATTTAGTGTTGTGTGCTTCTGGACAATCTTCGCGCCCCGACATATTCCATCGTCGGTTGGGATGTGACAGATTGGTATCAGAGCCACGGCTATAGGGATCTAGGTTATTAGAACTAGTTTGACCTAGACTATTGCCTTAGGTGTCCAGCATGAGTGCCTCATGCATAATGTGCCTAATTGCTTATTTTGTCCAGTGAATTGCTTCTTAATTGTTGCCTATTTCAATTGCTTCGTTCTCGTTAAACAACACGCACTTGAGCACGAATCACTAAGGCTTCCTAGCCTCTTCCTTAGAAAATGGTGCCTTACGTACCATTTAGGGAAAAAATGTAATTTCATGATTTTCCAAAATCTCGTCGGAATTAGGGTTTTAGTGGTGGACATGTAGTAACTGGAAGGGTGGAAATTGTCGCACCCCCAAAATACCACTAACGGAGTTTATACCGTTAAAGGGCGCGACTAGACCAGGATCCACAACCATAGTTACAAATACTAAACGAATCAGGGTTAGTTCAAACACAAGATAGAAATCAAAATCTTAAATTACATACGCAGCGGAAATAGTTATCCTGGCACTAACCACGTGCCTTACAATTTCATTGTTTTAAAATTCCCAAGTTTAGTTTAATTAT
>JBCNJP010002739.1:0-41391 GCA_039602395.1 Deinandra increscens subsp. villosa | reverse complement strand
GTTTCACTAACCCTTAATTGTGAGCCCGTTTGGGTCACAACGAATTTACTTAACGGAAAAAACATCGCTGACATTTTGAGGTATTGCCAAATGGGATACCTATTATGGAAGTTGGAGTGTTTTATGGAACACTTGCAACTGTCCCATCCTTGGGGTTTTCAAATGAAATCAACTGTCCATCCTTGGGGTTTTCAAATGAAATCCGCAACCAACTATTTACTACTTAAACTCAATTGGGATTTCAAATGAAATCCGGAACAACCATTTTGACACTTAAACTCTTTCTAGGATTTCAAATGAAATCCAGAATAAACGGTTTTAATATGACTAGTGTAGGTTAAAGTCAAAACCAAATGATATCACATGATTTCTAAGGATGCCTTAAAACTTCAAAGTCCTCAACAATTTAGTACCATTAATTTGCGAAGCGAGGGGATGTTGGGTAGATCTACTGAGGGTTTGACAAACCCTGCTCCGCGGTACACAAATGTGTAGCCAATCGGTTGGAGGCCGAACGGAGTTCAATATCAGCCTATTTTAGTTGTGGGTCCCATGAGGAACACAACTGGAGGCA
Organism: Deinandra increscens subsp. villosa; assembly: GCA_039602395.1. Taxonomy (NCBI): domain Eukaryota; kingdom Viridiplantae; phylum Streptophyta; class Magnoliopsida; order Asterales; family Asteraceae; genus Deinandra; species Deinandra increscens. The sequence continues at coordinate 40,817 of JBCNJP010002739.1, read as the reverse complement.
CAAACCATCGGCAAATGCCGAACTCTGTTACGTCAGCTTTGGTACGAACTTCCTTAGTGCATGGAAACCGGATTAGCTACCCGCGATATCGGTTGACCGCTTTAATCTTTACTTAACTAGTGCATATTCGATAATTCAACACTTGGCAATTGTTTTGCAAAACTATTACTTATGTATATGTTGATACATACGCTTATGAGACCGGGCCGCTGCATGACATGCCCAATGTGAACTCATCAACCGTTAGGTTGACACTTGTGTGGTTTTCACATTTGCAGATCGCTGAGGAGTATCCACCGGAGGTGGCATGGCACCCGAAGTTACTTATTTCTTTTGAACTTAAATTTGGGAACTTAACAACAATTTATGTTTTGTAATTTAAGCACGTGGTTAGTGCTAAGATACTCATGTTTTTCTTTCCGCTGCAAATTTTTAAACTGTTTTATGATGAATGTATGGACTTTACTCTGATTCGTTTAGTATTTGTAACTAATGGTTGTGGTCCTGGTTTGCTCGCACCCCTTAACGGTATAAACTCCATTAGTGGTTAATTGGGGGTGTGACATAATGAGTCAAAATGGGTCACATAATAATTAGCAGAGGGCCGGAATAGTACACATTACAAAAGCAAAATTGTAGGCCCAGGTCGACGGTGGCGAAATATTGATACATGGTTTCTGATCGTCAGGTGAAGTATCGAATACAAGACTGTTTGTGCAAGATAGGTTCTGGTCGAACCTTGGCCGAAGTCCAGGTTCGAACCCACCGAACCTTGGCCGAAATGGAGGTTCGGACCAGCGGGATTCAGCATGTATAAATATGTGTCTTGTATAGAATTGAGTTGCTTCTTGGTCATATCTTCTAAGTGTACTCTGTGGTTCTCTTTATGGTTAATACAAGTCTTATTTTTTATTTACTCATTGTGTTTTACTCATATTACATTGATTTTGTTGCGACTAAGTAGAAGATCCACACGCTCACGCATTTTCAAGTGGTATCAGAGCATTTGGTTTGCTCTACTGGTCAGAAATCATGTTTTTCGGAGTTTTTAGTCGAAATTCACTTTTTTGCATAAATGAGTATCGTTTTTGAGTTCGTTTGATCATTTTGAGTGTGTTTCTCGTCAAAAATTCGTTTCTAGATCGTTTCTATCGAGTTTGTTTGAATTCCTGTCGAAAATTCACTGAAAATCGAGAAAATGGTGTCGAGTGAGATAGCTTTCGTTGAGGTTCGGACAACGTCAAAGTAACCGCTCCGAACTCGAGGTTCGGACGGAGTTCGGTCCTTCTATTTTTTCGGTGAGAGTTCGGTCCAAGTTCGGACAGAGTTCGGTCACCTTTCAGCACAAGTTTGGTCCAAACTCTGTTTGATTGTCCGAAGGTCAGGTTCGGAGGGAGTTAGGTGAGTTTAAGTTCGGACATAGCTCAGACGAGGTTCGAAGGGAACAGTAACTTGTTTTTCAAAATGTCTGATTTTTAAGCGTTTGCGGCTATTCAAAATTCGGTTCAAGCAACGATGCAAACAATGATGAATTATGATAATGGAATTGGAACAAGTCAGAAAGTTCACAAATTACTCAAATTGGAAGATTATCATAGTTAGGTTAAAAGATTCGAAGCTTACGTTGATACAAATGACATTGATATATGGTTGGCGTTTACTAAGCAATATGTTTATCAAAAGGATGAGACTGGTGAACCTATTTTGCAAAGAAAGATGACATCTGAACAAAAGAAAGCTTATCAAGCTGAGAAGAAAGCTTATGGTACGTTGACGATGGCTTTACCTAAAGAATTACTGCATCGATTTTCTGGTAACTACACATCAAAGAGTTTGTGGGATGTGTTGGGAAAGAGATGTGAGGGCAATGATCAGTATAAGAAGAGTCGTCAGAAAGTTTTAAAGCAAGAATTTGATAGTTTCAAGCATTATCAGAACGAATCCATTCCAAATCTGATTGCAAGATTTGCTCACTTAATGAATGAAATGCGTTTGGTAAGTCTTACAAAGGAAGAAGCTGATATGAAAGAAAAGATTCTAGAGGCTTTACCAGAAAACTAGGAGAATTATGTGATGATGATCACCCATGATAAAGAATATCTGGATTATCTTTCAATGATTTAATTCAAAGAATTCAAGCCAGAGATATGGAGTTGATGGTGAACAAATCACTTCCTACACAAATTCAGAATCCTGCTGTATATTTTGGTGATAATGATTCTACCATGAATGCTTGGAAGTATAATATTCTTAATTCCGCACCTCCTGCAGCATTTATTGCAGGTAAATCTGAAACTCCTTGTTATTCTGCTGGTTGCAATGTTTCTGTTCCGAGTTCTTTAACTCAAAATGCATTATCTGTTCAAACCACCGATGATTATAATGCGTTGATGTTTACATTAGTATCTTCATATTTCGGAGTTATTACTGGTGCTGTTAATAATGTTGAGCTAGCAAATGAAGATTACGATCATATTGATTATGATCATTTGGAAGAGATGGATTTAAACTGGCAATATGCTATGCTGGTTCGAAGAACGAAGAAATTTTTCAATAGAACTGGCAAGAAAAGATTGAATCAGGATGGTAAAATTGGATTGGACAAATCTAAGGTTAAGTGTTACAAGTGTTCTGTATATGGTCACTTTGCAAGAGAATGTCCTAGTTCAATTGAAAATAAGCTAAAGTCTGTTCAACATGCTCATATGGTTTTTCATTCACCAAGTGAAAATTCTAAGAGTGAAGAAAAAGTTGTTTCTTTTAATGAGGGATTAAATGAGGTGTATTGGCAGCCATATGAATTTGCTTGGAATGCAGATTCTGAGGCTAAAAGGAAAATTGCTCCAATTACCATGGCTTTGACTGCTCGTCATGATGATGATGATAGCATTCTGACTGATTCTGATTCTTATTCAATTGAATCATTGGTTCAAGAAGTTTTACCAAAGGTTTCTGATAGTTCAAAAGTTGAGGAGTCTAAATGTGTTGAATGTGTAAAATTACACAAAACGATTGCACATTTTGAGCAACGTCTTCAAACATCAACTGAAGAAATTGTTGTGCTCAAGAAAGAGTTGGATGATTTTCAGAAGAAATATTATAATTGGTTCATATTCATGAAGATATTTTGAAAGATAAGGCAAAATTGGCTGAAGAATGTGAGAAAGCCAAAGCTGAAGCTTTAGATGCAATTTAAGATTTTGAGAAACTATTCGAGAAGAGTTATCCGGTTCAGCAAAAGTATCAGAAGGCTAATGTTGTTATTGTTGAAACTGTTGCTACTGTTGAGATGCTTCAAAACAAGATCTCTATGCTTTAAGATGAGAATGTTCTTTATCGAGATAAGAATGAAGTGTTGACTAAAGATGTTGAGATTTATAAGAAAAAAGGGAGAAAGTGTTCTTGAGGAGTTATTTGCTAAATGTGAGATCAGAAAACTACAAACTTATGAATATGATGATCCCAATACAAAGTTCATCAAGTCACGGAAAGAGGTGTTTGAAGCTCAACAGAAGATTAATGAATTGCAGTTGGAGATTTTGGAGTTAAAGAGACAAGTTAAGAATTGCAATTCGTCCCCAACATTGCTGAATTTCTTGTATAAGCAGGATAAGAGTGCGGAGAATTCTTAGAAGGATGATGTTCACTTGGTTCCTCAACCAGTGGATTTAATTGAAATTACTTCTGCACCACTTGACTCGAAAGCTGAGTTGAATGATTATTCAAAATTTGCCACTCCAAACAAAAAGAACAAGTCTAAGTCTAAGAAAAAAGAAAAGCCTTTGAGTGAAGCTCCAAAATTTGTTTCAAAGTCTGTTTTATTGGAAAATGCAAAATGTGTTTGATAAGGTTGCTTCAAGTTCTTCATCTGCCACTGAAGAAGAAACAGTTTTGATTGAGAAGAACAACTTGAAAGATATCAAAGCCCAATTCACTAGCGAAGCTAAGGCAAGAGAAGCTTCGGGTTCTTCTTCCAATTCTTTAAAGAATCAAGGATTCAAACACAAAGGTTTGGGTTACGAAGTGAAGGAAGAACCGGTTCAAACTAAGAAACCAGTGAAGGCTGAGAAGGTTCCTAAAACAAAAGTTGCAGAGAAATCACCATCTCAGAAAGAATTTTCTTATTATTCTGGAAGGTCATCATCTTCAAGGAGTCCATCTCCTAGGTATGACTCTTCTAATGATTTCTTTGATAACTTTGATTCTGAGCATTCATCTGGTTTTCAAAAATCAAATCAATTTTCAAACATTTTTAGAGAAAGACTTTGTTATGCATGTCGTCAACCGGGACATCTTGCTGCTGATTGTCCAACGACTGCATATATCCACAACACTGCCAAATATGTGGATAACAAAGGTCAAATTTTTGATGAACCATGGTCTCCAAAGATTAAATCAACCCGTAAATCGTCTTGGTCTAAATCGAGTAGGTCGGTTGAATATGATTCAGTTTCTGATCAAAAATAAAAAAAATTACAAATTTGGAAACCAAAGGTTGTTTCCAAGGCCAACAACTACTATGTGGAAGACACCGGGCGACCCGACGCTTTTGAATCGGGTCGATCCCAGAGCGACTAATGTTTTCTGTGGTGTCAAGAAGGTATTTCAGGAAGATCTTTCGGTGATTGCGAAATTGCTGATTGTGGAATATCTGTGATAACTTAATCTGAATTTAAAAATCAGTCTAATTTTCAAAACTGCTTAACTAAACGTATTCGTGTTGGTTGATCAATTTTTTATCGTTTTTCACTCCGTCTCTTTTTGAGGGGGAGTTTGTTTTTACAAAATAAAAAAATGTGTTGTTTTTCAAATCGTAAAATTTAAAATTTATAAATAGAGTTATCATTTTTAGGGGGAGAAATTTATGAAAAAGACAAAAACATTAAAAAATACAAAAAGCCAAAAACAATGAAAAATGAGAAATTGTATCCGACATGATTGGGAAATGATGGTACATTGGCTTACATCGTCTGACTCATGGATAAAATATATGAAAAAGCCATAAGATCATTTGATCGATGTGCAAGGTAGGCTCGGAAAAGCAGAATGTATTCAATGTGATATACACTAAATCTGATGTTTGACCTAGTGGACAACATCTTGATGCATATCTCACGATATATCAAGAAATAAATATGTGAAAATAAAATGGGCAGTCACTGTGTATACATGTGTTAATTTTGAAAAATTTAAACTTGTTTGATTTTCTTTATTTTGTCCAACGATCTGACTTTCTCTGTGTGCTCACAAGGCCGACCTGATGGTTGTTCGTTTGAAATTCTGTTTTATTTTCTTTGGTGTTTCGTATAACTCATCGGACTTTCTCTGCGTGTCCACAAGACCGACCTGATTGTTGTTGAGTTCTACAATTTCAACTTGTTTTATTTTCTTATTTTGTTAAATCCGAGGCCTTATCTGCGTATCGAAAGATCGACCTTAAGGTAGACGATTTAACGTTCTTATTTCTTTTTGCATGGAACATGGTTGACTATATCATTGAAACAATCATTATATGATCAAAATCACAAGTGAAATCACAAAATGTGATAAGCAAAAGTATATCTGTGTATGTCTGATAGTGTGGGGTACACTGGTCAATGCATATCTAATCAATACCTTAAACATATCCAGATGTTATGAGTATGATTCTGCCTGAGTGTAATATTGGACAAATAATATCTGCAATCGGCATGGCTTTTGTGCTTCGATAATCGAAATTGAAGTGGAGTTCAGCATGTTATGTCTAATATGATCCCAAGTCATGATCTTTATCGCTAAAGACAAAAATAGTGTCTGATTCTGTAATGCATTTACTTTTCTTACCAAAAAATACCAAAAAGATTTTAGGTGTGTTTTGATATAAAGTTTCTAAAAGCTAAAAATATTTTATATCTTATTTGTTTTCGATTGATCAACACGGAATACGAAATCAAATTTCAAAATCAAAATATCTTGGAGTCTCGAACAGACGTTTTACACGAAGATTATTTATGTTGGCAGGTTTCTAAGTGGAAAGAGAACATCACAACTTCAAGTCTTCTGAAGGTTGTTGATAAAGAGATTACACACGATGCAATATCAAGTTTTCAAGATTGAACTAATCGTCAAGATCGAGGAAGAGTTTTATTAAAGATACAAGATACAAGTTTTAGATGGATATGATACTGCACATGCCGAGGGGGAGTTTGTTGATACATGGTTCCTAATCGTCATGAGAAGTATCGAATACAAGACTGTTTGTGCAAGGTAGGTTCTGGCCGAACCTTGGCCAAAGTCCAGGTTCGGACCCACCGAACCTTGGCCGAACTGGAGGTTCGGACCAGTGGGTTTCAGCATGTATAAATATGTGTCTTGTATAGAATTGAGTAGCTTCTTGGTCATATCTTCTATGTGTACTCTGTGGTTCTCTCTGTGGTTAATACAAGTCTCATTTCTATTTACTCATTGTGTTTTACTCGTATTACATTGATTTCGTTACGACTAAGTAGAAGATCTACACGCTCACGCATTTTCACGAAACCTAACAACCTCACACCCACGTTTTAAATCACGACCTACTATTGTGATGTTGTCCCTTCACAGCAGCAGCTTACTTCCATCCAATATGAAACACGTCGAATCCAGACGAACACCCTCCTCCAATTAAAAGGCGATGGCATCTCCGAACAACCACCGATCCACACATACAAATACCCAGCAGGAGACTGTCTAAGGTTTGATTTCTAAACCCTAAAAGTTTTCAACAGAGGCACAACCCACCATTTCTTAATCGGACGATTCAAGGTAATTAGTTCATTTTTTATACATGTCGATAACTTGTAACTGGGAAAAGCAAGTGGATGTTTAATATCGATGCTCTGTTATAGCGCAATTGTATTTTCTCGGGTCGCAAATACATCAGGATGTTGGCTTAGATTTCTTATATGACAGACGCCATGCTTATGACCAAGCACAACAACCTTAACTAATTCATCAGATTAATTTACATTTAAAATTTAATAAAATCCCTAAACCTTAACATTTTCCACCAATTAGAACAACCTTAAGCATCCAGCAGTTTCATTTACATTTAAATTTTTATCAAATCCCTAAATGTAAACATTTTCTTTATTGACCAAGACAATATTCATTCATGAAAATCAGAATTTAATAATTTGTGTAATGCCATGTAGCTTATTCACGAACGATAATTTATCTTTTCAATTCAACCATGTCGTTCATAATTTAAGAATACATATGAAATGTGAGTAAATTACTGCCTTGTTGAACGAAACGAAATCTAAATTTATGCTAATCATGAACATAGACATTGCTTTCCTTGGTGAAATTCATATATAACGCAAATTGATGTTTATTACTTTCCAATTTGTTTTCTGGTAGTTTCTTTTGGTTACATAGGTTAACCGTTGAGGGAAACCTACAACGGATACAGCCCTACTATCGCCTTCGGTACAGCAGAAGGTGTTCCGGTGGGAGGCAAGGCCATAGTAAGCACCAATGCACCCGCATCGATACGAACTAACAACCTGCAAATGCAAAGCAAAGAGCATTTAGTAGAATAGAATAACAAATATAGAAATAAAAAAAAGAAACAAAAAACAACTGGTTTGCCCCTGACGTTACATTTTATTCATGCCAGCGGAAGAAAAAAAAGGCAAGCGTTCCGGTGGTACATTTTCTTCCCACCAGAGTCAAGGAGGGGGTGTCAACAAAGAAAAAAAAGAGGGAAAGAAAACAACCTGTTTGCCCCCAATGTTACATTTTATTCACGCTAGAGAAATCAAGAAAATGCAAGCGTTCCGGCGGTACATTTTCTTCCTGCCGGATTCAAAGAGGGGTTGTCGACAAAAATAACAAAAAATTAAAACTTTTTATTACTTACACAGTGTAGGAGATGGCGAATAGGGGGGGAGGGTGAACAAATGAGGTCTCCATGCCTTTATATATACTCATAGAAATCACATGAATTAGTTAAAATGGGGTTAAAAGAACTTGAAAGGGTCATGTTTATTGCTATGTCTATTGCGTATTAGTGCCTAGAAACCCAAAAGCTTATTGTTATTAATCTATTTATTATAATGCTATTATTATATAGATTATTACTCAAGTAGTTGCAAGAAGTTGAAGGGCTAGTCATATGTTAATGATGATTTATGTAATTTATTTACGGATTCATTATTATTTGGTTTATATTTACGGATTTTCATTTTTGATGTATTGTTTAATATGGTTTAAGGAGTAAATACATGTATGATGGTAGTAAATTTGAGGTTGCAAAATAGTGGCATGAGACTTTTTATATATAGAGAGAGGTAACACTATACATGGTTTTTTTCCATTTTAAAAGGTCATATATTTATCAAAATTAGAATTATAGGATAACACAATGTACTAATATCCTAACACAATGTCTTTCTAAAAATTCTTAATAAATGATGTCTTATGGTGTTTGGAATCAAATGTAAGGTGTTTTCTATTTTACGATTGTCATATGTTTGTCAAAAACAAAATTAAAAGATAACACCATGCATTAATATTCAAACACCATGCACTTCTCACACTTCTCACTCAAAAACTACTTTGTATTTTAACCCAACTATATACATACATATATATATATATATATAATGTAATACTTAAATATATATAATAAACAACTCAAGAAAAAACCATAAAAAAAACTTGCATAAGAAGAAAAATGTAAAAGAAAATTAAAAACTTAATATCAATAGTCAAATACATTTAAATAAATTATTTAAGCAAAAGTAAACTATCTAATAAAGATAAATAACTTTATCCCGAAAAACCTAAACCAGTGTGAGCCCTTGATCATCCTATTTTCTTTTTCTTTTTCATTTATTCTTCTCATCTTCTTGGTTCATCTTCTTCTCTTTAACCCAAATATACATGCAACTCCGGTGACAGCTACAGCTTTGCAACTCCATTTGTATCTTTAACATCACATCCATTTATACTAATAATAAAAACATGGGGGCCTAACAATATAAAACTTAGGGGTCTAATCTCTTTTGGCTTGATTCTTTGAATTTTTTACATTGCTTGAGAAATGTTGAGTGGGGGCCTTTCCCCCCTCTAACCTTCATATAAATCCGCCCCTGCAATAAAGTCAAAGCTCGTGATCGTATCAGGAAGACAAGCCAGAGCACAAACATAAATAATTTTGACCTACATAATATTATGTATAAAAATATTCAAAAAGATTATACATAATGCTTATTCGAGTTATTCGAGTCGAATCAGTTTGGAATAATTACTCAGTTTCAAATTCGATGCGAATTCGAATAACTTATTTGGTTTGAACTAGGATTCTACTAGATTAAACCAACATTCGAATTCGAATTCGGTTCGATCCAAATTTCGAGTAATTCGAGTCCTCCAATTCGAATAATGAATAACCCTACCTAATTGATTTTTATCCGTTTATTCTTTTTTCTACTTATCAAGTTTTTTCACTATGTTGTCTGAATAAGCAATCTGTCATAACAAGGGAGATGTTCAAATAAAAAATTTGGTTTAGGTAAGAAAGATAAAAAGGATTTTCAGTCATTGGATCTTGATCTAATAAAAAAGGAAGGGGGGGGTGGGGGTATTTTAGTCATAGCCATATTTGTTGACTTTTTACCCACTTCCCTCATTTTTTTAAAACATTCATAACTTTCACATACGACACTTTTTTTTTAAATTACACCATAAAAACGAGCATTTTTTAATCTTTAAAACGCGTATAGTGTTTCTATATAAAAAAACTAGAAAAAAATTACTCTTTTGATTTTTGACACAATGTTCAGATCATTGTGTCATCATTGTGTTGAAATGTTTAGATCATTGTGTCATTGTGTCAAAAGTATATACAGTGTTGCTATATATAAAATTAAATACTCTTTCAGTTTTTGACTCCATATGACACAATGATTTGAACATTTGACACAATATGACACAATTATTGAACATTTTTGACACAATAAGACATAATTATTTAAACATTTTGACACAATGACACAAAGATCTGAACATTTTGATACAATCGAAAGAGTAAAAAAATTAATTTTATATATAACAACACTATACGCGTTTTATAGATAAAAATGCTCATTTTTATGGTGTAATTTTTTTTAAAAAATAATGTCGTATCTAAGAGTTATGAACCTTTAAAAAATGGGGTAATTTGATAAAAAGTTAAAAATACCCTTTCATCTATTGTTTTCTTTAATTTTTCTCTCTAATTATACAAATGAAAATTTTGGATCATGGATCTTTATTTAATTGAAGATCTAATAGCTATGCATCCTTCTTATCATTCTTATTCAAACTAAACTTGTAACAATAACCTTACCCGTCATAACAATTCAAGAGCTAATTATTCAATATTTGAAACCATAAATTTCTCCATAAACACAAATGGTTCAACCACCAAAGACTTCTCAGCAAATGTAGATATTTATTGAAAGAAAAGCGACCTTACGAAATTTCCGAGCAGATTAGCAAAACTCCAAACTCATATAACGTACATTGTTTACCCGACCTTACAATATAGAGTTAGCTCACCGAATTAACCAAAACCAATAATAACAAAATCTATATAAACGAGATCTTCAAATGAGAAGTTTGGTTTGAGTAACAAGTAATTTCAGCCATTAAATCTTGATTTAATTAAAAAGGAATGAAGGATATTTTTGTCTTTGTCATCTTTGTTGAATTTTTATCTACTTCTCCCATTTTTTTAAATATTCATAACTTTCACATATGACATTATTTTTTTTTTAAAGATTACACCATAAAACAAGCGTTATTTATCTTCAAAACGCAAAAATTGTTTCTATATAAAAAAACAAAAAAAAACTACTCTTTTGATTTTTTGACACAAAGTTCAGATTATTGTGTTAAAATGTTCAGATCATTGTGCCATTGTGTCATTATGTCAAAAGTATATATATAGTATTGCTAATTAAAAAATAATTACTCTTTCGGTTTTTGACACCATATGACACAATGATCTGAACATTTTGACACAATATGACAAAATGATCTGAACATTTTTGACACAATATGACACAATGATCCGAACATTTTGACAAAATGACACAATGATCTGAACACTTTGATACAAGTTTTTTTTATTTATTTTATGTATAACACTGTACGCGTTTTAAAGATAAAAAAAACACTCGTTTTTATGGTGTAATTTTTTTAATATGTCGTATCTAAAAGTTATGAATGTTTAAAAAATTATAGAAATTTGATAAAAAGGTCAAAAATGCCCTTCCATCTTTTGTTTTCTTTATTTTTTCTCTCTAGTTTTACAAATGAAAACTTTGGACCATAGATCTTCATTTTAATTGATGATCTAATGGCTATGATTCATTCATATCCAAATTAAACTTCTCACAATAACCTCACCCAAATATATAAACTATGTTTTGTGAAAATATAAAGACCAAAATGTCAACAATATGTTTTGTTTAACCCCTATAACCGAACTAATCCTACCGTGATATATTTCCTGCAAATAAAGGAAGAGAATTTAACAAAGAGAAATGATAAAAAAATGTTCGTTTTTATTTTTATGGTATATTTTAAAAAAATAATAATATCATATATAAAGTGTGTGAAAGTTTAAAAAAAATAAGAGCACTTAATAAAAAGTCAACAAAATATGTCAAGACTAAATTGCCACCTTCATCTTTTTTTCTTCATAATTTCAACCACTGATTAGATATTAATAATAAATATAATGGTAAAAAATACTTCTTAGTTTTTTCTTAGATTTATTATACTGCTTATGATAATTTGACTCATTAACAAAAGTATAATAAAAATCAATAACTTGGGAAATCCTCTATCAACAATTTACTAACATTATTTCAACATTAAGTTACCCTAAGTCAAAAAGTGGCTTTGGCCACGGTTTTTTTTACGCATAGCCACTGTTTTGTAAAAAACGTGGCCAAAGGTAAGAAATACTAGTTTTAGCCACACATATTTTGTACCCGTGGCCAAATATATAGGCTTTGGACCCTTTTAGCCACGTATTATTTTGTTTATGTGACAACAACAATCAGGTGCAATGGCTTTAGCCACTGTTTTACAAAAAACTGTAGAAGCATATTCCTATGCTATGAGTGTCTCGTGTATTGTATCTATGTGAGCATGTCTGAGTATGAGTTGTGGTAGAAATGTCTTCAGTGGCATACCACATGGTCCGGCGGACCATGTGGTCCGGCGTACCAGTTTGGTACGCTGGGTGGTTAGTCACTTAGTATAAATAGGTAGTGTTAGAATGAGAGCAAAACACTTCTAAACACATCTGTCATTTCTACACTTCTGTCATTTCTACACCATTAATTCTGGTATCAAATGGCCGATAATCAACGCTCCCTTAATTACTGGTATGTGAAGAATAGGCGTATTTTTTTGGTTTACAGTAACAGGAGAAGAAGATCCTTCAAGTCCCACAAATCTGTGATTAAACACAACGATGAGAGCATCCTGAGGCAACTCTATGCGCAGAAGATTCCTAATTGTTTTGCCTACTTTGTTGAGGCAACGAAATTATTCCGTGTCCTTGATGCAAAATTCAATGAATGTGAATCCGAAGAAGATGAAGAAGATGATGAAGAAGATGAAGAAGATGAAGAAGATGAAGAAGATGAAGAAGATGAAGAAGATGAAGAAGATGATGATGATGATCATGATGATGACGATGCAAGTTTAGGATCATACATATCCGAAGATTGCAGTGATCCGGATTATTAATTAATGGATGTTTATGTTTAATTATGAACAAATTAAGAACAATATTTTATATGTTTATTTAGTTATGATATTAGTAGTTATAATTGAATATATGATGGTTATAATATATGTTTATCATGTTTGATTATCTTGTGATATGGCCACTCATATTAAACATTGGTTGCGTGACAAATTATGACAAATGGTCACGGTATATTAATTTTAGGTGGCTAAAAGAATACCAACAGTGGACGGCGCTTGTAATCATTACTATTTCATTTACTTTATCTTTCAAATCTCCATCTACCACGCCCCTCGAGTATCGATATATACTTAATTATCTCTGTATCAGTTTTCATCATCATCTCCACATGACCCTTTTCTCCCAGTCTTTTTCTCTCTCTGTTTTTCATCCATCATCGCCATCAAAAAATGTGGAATTGGCGTCATCCGTATGTGGAAAACGGTAAGTTATCATCTTCACCACTGAAATTCGATTGAAATTTTTGTCTCAGATTTGGTAATTATTTCTTGTGAAGGGAAAGATTGCACTCTGTATCTCCTGCGAGCAGATTTTAAGTTATTGTGGAAACCATGGAGACAGGGAGTCTCTAATGGTTCATACAAATGCTTTACTATGAGCAGATTTTAAGTTATTGTGTAATTTTATAACAGTCAGCAGTAACGACACATGTTGAGGTTTGCAGCACTTGTATTCTTCAGGTGCTTCTCTCCCTTTTGGCCCCATGAACCCGATTTCTCTTTAGCCACTTCTTCACCATTTTCACTTGATCAGAAGCAAGTGCATGTGAGAAGCAAAGAGGAATTTTTGTTCAGCCGCTTCTTCTCCCTTTTAAGTTAGTAGTTTTTCAGTTGTAATTTTATAGATCAATGTATTAATGGAATCATACCCTTTGGATTATGTATGTAATTGTGTTTGTTAAAGCAGCAGTTGATTTTGTTTGTTTATTTTTTACTTTTATTGACTCTGGTTTGGTCAAAGAGAGGAAACCTACAGGCACAATAAAAAAAAGGAAACACTTGACTCAAAATTAAGATCCATAATATTCCAAAATACATAAAGAAAAAAAACCAAATATTGTTGATACTGTAATTTGCTAAGATTCAAAAACATTACAATGATCAATTAATCGTTTTTACGTAATATCATTCCAGTACAGTCAGCTCTATGGTAAACATTGTCACATATATCTACGGGTGGCAATACATTATCGTTGTGAGGAAAAACTACCGTACTAAATTCTTCATTGGCATTGTCTTCATAATAATCTCTGTAATTTCTGGGAGGTGTCATAAAGACAATATGCAGTTTTTTATCCAGCTGTCTTTGACGTAAAACAACTGTAGTGCTTGTGACGCGAAAATGAACGGGTCCTACTTGTGACCTAGTCTTTTAAGGTTGACCAAAGTGTAACCAAGACTATCTTTTTTGACCCCCTGTGTATTCTCAACCCAGTCGCACATAAATAGAGGGATGCTTTTAATATGGTATTCTAGTACCCATATCTCTTTTAAAACCCCAAAGTAAGGTTTTTGTCCATAGGTTAATACCTTGTTAGAGATGTGCATGTCATTTACCTCTACACCAACCCCGTTGTTCTGGTAAACCCTACCGTCTTGAGATTTTGTACGAAATGAATAGCCATTGATGTCATATACTTCATATTTTGTGACAACCGGACCAAAATCAGGTCAACTCTCTCTCTCCGTTGACTTTTGTTGACTTTTCATTTTGTGATAATTACGTGATTTAATTGTTTAAATTACCTAATTAGCTATGAATGAATAACCGATTAACTGATATGAAAAATTCGCGTTGAAAAACTGTGAATTATGAATGTTTTATATTATTATTAATGGAATTTTAATAATAAGAAATTAAATATAAAATTTGACATTTTATATTTTATCAAACCGTTATAAACTGATAAAACGTTTTACGAACTTCAAACAAGTGTTACGTTGTCAAGACTTAGCCAAATTCCAAACCATTTAGCCAATTGGGCCCGGTAAGCCCATTAAGCCCAAAAATGTCCGGATTGACCCGAAAACTTAACCGAAGGTTCGTCTCGACTAACCGAGTAAAACCCCGAACCCGGAAACCCGACCCGCGGCCCAGATCGTATTGGGCCGTAACTGGCCCAATCCCCCGATCCCTTTCTTTCCTCGCGGCCTGCCTGCCCTCGGCCCAACCAAACCCGTAATGGGCCTCGGCCCGTTCGCCTACCCACTTGCCCCTTGGGCTTCGGCCCTCCTCACCCACGACAACCGAATGGGCTTCGGCCCATTCCCCTTATTTAACCCGATTGGGCTCGGCCCAAATAACAAACAAATTTATAAAATTTGTTTTAAGCCCACATGTGTTATAAGTTTATAAAACTTAACAAATTCTTGAACCACTAATATTTTTATAAAACTTGGATTGACAATGTTTATAAAAATAAAAACCACCTTTCAATGGGATAAAATATAGTTGGATTATATTTTAAAAAGTTATGATTTTTATAAACTCCTAAACACCAACTAATTTATAAAAGTGTTAAGACTTTTATAAAACACTTGAGGATTTATAAAAATAATCACCCAACTCTTGGATTAAGCTAGAGAGCTTGTAAGCTTGACAACACACTATAACACATTGGTTAATAACCTTAATCAAGGCTATAAAAGGGAGCTTAGGTTCAAGCATGTTCCCTTGCACCCAACCAAGAGACAACCACCCTCCCTCTCTTTCTCCCTAGCCGGCCACCCCCCTCCGCCGCTGCCACCACCGTCCGGCCACCGTCTCGCCGCCCAGAGCCGCCGCCGGACCACCTTCACCCGCCGCCGGACCACCGCAAACCACCACCAACCGTCGCCCATCATCACCATCTTTTGTGAGTCTTTTAACTCACTTTTCCATCTCTTTTTCACCCTTGAACCCTTCAAGTCTTGACAACCATAAAACACTAACACTTATGTTATAACCTTTTGGAATGCTTGCTTGCAACAACCAACCAAACTCTCTTCTTAATCTCCTTTTCTTCTAAGATTTAAGATGGTGAAACACAATGGTGAAGCCTTATGGATAGTAACCTTGTGCACCTAGATCTAATGAAATCCATGGATTTCAAGTTGGTTGTTTGCAAACCCAAGCCCCTTCATATTAATGAAATGTAAATATAACACTTGCATATTGAGTTAATCATCAAAATCTCTCTTCTTAAACCTCCATTCTCCTTTATGATCTTCAAACATTCTCATGGTGTTCTAGGAACTTAAAATAGCCAAGAGGATGGGGGTGAAACACTTGAAGAAATCTATTGAAAGTATTCAAGTGCACCTAAGATCATCATGATTACTCATATGCAATTTACATAACCTTGAATTAAAAAGACTAAATAACATTACTTGTTATTAATTGCTTTTGGTCCTAACACATGTAATGTGTTAGTAGATTTATTTATATTTCATGTCCTAACATTATTATGTTAGTGGATTTCATTTAAATATGTGATTGAATGGTTATTATTTTCATGTTGTTTATTAAAAGTGTTAACTAACAATATAAACCATGTTATATTATGTTAACTTATTACATGAAATTATAATAAACAAATATATGGACCTAATCTTGGAAATAAACCTTAAATCACCAAGTAACTAGTGATTTATAAAAATGGATCAAAGTATTTATTTCTAAAAATAGCCATGTAACATATTTAATGATTAAATGATTGGACAAAAAGAATAAAACTTATTACTAGATTTGATAAGAATAATATTTATGTCAAATGATTAATTTGACATAAATACTTGGATTTATTACAAGTTTTAACCTTTCTTGAAACTTGCTAGAAATGGACATTTTTATAAAAAGATTACATTTGAAAATAAATGTTTTCATAAAAGATTTTTATAAAAATAAACCAAGACAAATCATTGGTTTAAAAATATTTACAAGGACTTTTAATGTTACTTAAATAAAAACAAAGTAACCAAAGATGGACTAATGTTCGTCGGAGATTTTAAATAAAAGTCAAGTTTTATAAACTAAATGTTATAAATCCAAGCGTCGTCATAAATATTCTTATCAACGTTTTCTATATAATGTTTCATAAACTTGAAATATTAACCAACCTTTGGAAATGATTAAATGTTAAAAACCTTAAATGTTTTTCCTTAAAGATGTATGTTTTATAAATAAAACAAACGTTAATAATTATTTTTGACAAATAATTATTTGCAAGGAACTTAAACTTTGTTTTATTCACCAAATGATTGTTAATCATAATTATTTAGGATAATTATAACTTGCAAGATTAACAAATCGAATAAGTAATTATTTAATTAAAATAATTATTCGAACTCATGAAAATAACATAATAAACATTATTATTTCTTTTTACTCGATGTTCAAGACTTGATTGAATTATTGAAAAATGATTATTTGTTTATATTTATTGGACATAAATATAAATAACCATGAACGTATTTAATTGAATAAATACAAGCTAACGAGTTTTCAATAATACAAACGGACTTAAAACGTCAAGACTTGACCGGTATCACTTGGGTGACTTATGTTACTCAAATGATCATAGACCTTATACATTATGTTATTTAATTATTTAGGACGTTACGTGCTACCGTCCTTCGCTGCTTAAATTCCGATTATCTGCTAAAACTGTGAGTTTCACGGCCCCTTTTCCTTTTAACTGTTTTATACTTGGGGGAGAAATCATGAAAACTGATTAAATGCTTTTTACTTAATATTATGGTTTACTTGTTAGCCGTATGACTACTTGTTCTCTTACTGATTGCCCAACTTGGTACATTATCGTTATAAACGTTTGTACAACCGAAATCCCATCATTAATTGATTTCAATTAGTTCTGTACGAAACGATAGCTAGTGAATAGATCTATTTGGGTTGACAACCCTACCCTAACTGGTAGCTCCAGTTCTGACTCCGGATTGTCTGGGGGTACACGTCAGTTATTCTGCACTGTTTAACATCTCTGGGCAAGAGATGCCGGGTGGGTAAACCGTTAGTATTTGAAATCAAGGTTCAGGTGAGATCATACAACCACAACAATAAACCCTGATAATATTTAAGTATACCGAAACTGTTTTACAACTGCTTTACAACTGTTTAACTATCGAGTCCTAAACCTGTGAACCTCACCAACTTTATGTTGACCCGTTTTATATTCATGATTTCTTAGGTAATTGACGAGACTTTCTTGAAGACATGCAAATGGGGCTTACAAATGCTATTGGACCTGTCCTTGGAGTCATAGTCCCGACTATCCAACTTAACCGTTTTAAGCTTTTAATAATCATTTAAGACTTATGTTTTTAAATTGTAAGACATTAATGTTTCCACTACTCTTTCCGCTGCAATGAAACGAATTAATGTTTTATGAAGTTTTTAAATTATTAGAAGTGTTCTATGTATCCTCGACTATGATTCCATTCTCGCTCACACCCGATTCCGTTGACCGGGGTGTGACAGATTGGTATCAGAGCCGTGGTTATAGCGAACCAGGATAAACAAACAAACAAAACAAAACGAAAACCAAGCCTGGACTATAACCCACTCCGAAGCTACCATTTGCATGCAAGACCTCATATGTTTACTTATGTTTACTTATGTGTTACCACACTACCATGATGTTACTGACACAGTTCCTTTTGGAATATTTTCGCAGAGATGGCTTCTAAAGAGGTCATTTGCGTTGCCGATTCCGATGAGGAGCCGAGTGTTGAGTACACACCTTCACCAGAGGACTACGTGCCGTCAAGCCCCGAGACCGAGGGCGCTACTGTAGGAGTTATTCGCCCGACTCCCGTACCAGCAGGTTTTCTGAGTCCTATTAGACGTAGGACCTCTGATGACTCCCCTGACCACCCTGCTCCCACCGCCACTGCTGGCGGTGCAGCCACTGCGGATGCTTCTAGCTCCGCTGACCCCTTCGCAGGCCGAGATCGGTCTGTGAAGACTTTTGTCGCCACGCCTGGTGGCGGCAGACGGGGATTTACCCCGGGACGGGCACCTGGCCCATCCCGGACTAGAGAGGTCCGACGCACTTCTGGTGAGCCCGCGCCCAAGCGGCGCCAGGTGTTTGAGTTACCCCACCTCGCCTGGATACCAGACCAGGTCCAGCACTGGCGGATCATCGAGGAGTTCCCGAGCTGTTACGATCGGGGAGAGTCCTCGCTTCCTGATCCCTTCCGCCGAGTGCCCCTGGGTATCTCACCTTTCACTCACGAGCCCATCTCTGACACCGTCCCATTACTGGTGGCTCGTTTGAGACGCCTTGAGGCCGATCTAGGGGAGCTGAACGCTGATATCGGTCAGCTACCTGCAGCCACTGAGGTGTTTCACCTCAGGAACCAGATAGCCGAGCTGACCGGGCGCATGCGCGCCACTGACGGCGCCATGGAGTCCCTACATGCCCACATGACTGGGGTCAGCATGGCCACGACTGATCTGCTTCTCTCGCATGAGAGATTGCAGGGGAGGGTCTCTGCTTTGGAGTTCGTCTCCGGACGACTTCTCGCCGCTCTCCAGGCCTTGACCCAGAGACCGCCCGTCTTCTTCATGCCCCCAGGACCTCCACCACCCCCACCAGCATTCTAGGTAGATGAGACCTAGTATCTTTTGATAGCCGTTTTATAGATGAAACATGTTAGCATTAGTCAGGATTGGGACTGCGAGCCCACGATGCAAAACTTGTTTATTTTGAATATGTTTCGTCTGTAATATGGTAACAAACTTGATGTATGATTCTCGTTATTATGTTATGGAGATCTTTTGGTATGTTTATGATTGATGTTTTATGGTTATGTTATTTTCATGTTATGGTTATGTTATGGTTATATAGTTTATATCGTTATGACACGTTACATCACTTCATCCTTCCTATCTTATGTTCTTGGTTGTGTTGCGTGAAAATGTTTTGGCAATTGATGTATGTCGTGGCAGTTATTCTCGAGCATGTAATAACCCCATTTACATATTATCTAAATTTTTCTTTATGTTGAAAATTGTAACTTAAAGCGAAATCATGCCACCGAGACGCCGAACCACCAGGAACACTTCGCCTCCTCCACCTCCTCCTCCCATGACTCCCGAGGAAATCGAGGAGATGATTGCTAATCGCGTAGCAGAAACTGTTGCCGCCGCTGAAGCCCAACGTCAAAACGACAATGGGGCGCGCGGTAAGTACGAATTAACCAATGTTAGAAAAACACTCGATTACAATTTTCCTAAATTGTATTCAACGTTTCAATCTAACAATTGCAGGCCCCCGTGAATGTTCATACAAGGACTTTATGAACTGCAAACCCTCGAATTTCAAGGGTTCTGAAGGCGCTGTTGGTTTAGTTCGCTGGTTTGAGAAAATGGAGTCCGTCTTCCGCATAAGCAACTGCCCCGAGCAGTACATGGTCAAGTATTCCACCTGCGCACTGACTGATAGCGCTCTGACTTGGTGGAACTCCCATGCTGATGCTATGGGAACTGATTTGGCTTACGCCATGACTTGGGACGAGCTCAAACAACTGCTTCGCGATGAGTACTGTCCTAGAGAAGAGCTTCAGAAACTCGAAGCCGAGTTCTGGAACCTAACCATGAATGGAGCCGACGTTGCCGGCTATACCAAGAGGTTCCGTGAGCTCGCTCATCTCTGTCCGACCATGATCACTCCTCTCTACAAGAAGATTGAACGGTACATCTGGGGACTTGCACCTCATATCCAGGGGAATGTCCTTTCCTCAAATCCTCAGACTTTTCAGGATGCTGTGCGCCTGGCACACAACCTGGTTTACCAAGCCAACCGTCAAGGTGTGAATCTTGACAAGAAGAAGTCTGAGAACAAGGCCCCTGAAGCCAGTACCACTCCTTCCACCAACAAGAAGCCTGATAACAAGCGGAAACGCGGATTCTGGAGGAATCGCGATGATAAGGCCCCTGCCAAGGAAGCTGAAACAGTGAAGGTCTTTGCTGCTACTACCCCTACCCATGTTGTCCGAAAAACTGGATACAACGGTGGAGCACCCCTGTGCAACAAGTGCAATCTCCACCACACACTCGATTGTGGCAACGTCTACTGCAACATCTGCAAGACGAAAGGGCACGTAGCACGAGACTGTCCGAAGCGCACCTGTTACGGTTGCGGAACCACCGGGCACTACAAGAAGGATTGCCCGAAGGCAGGAAACCAGGATCCGAATCAGGCTAGAGGAAGAGCCTTTGTAATCAATGCCGGAGATGCTCGCCGTGACCCCAACACGGTGACGGGTACGTTTCTACTAAATGATCATTATGCTTCCGTTTTATTCGATACTGGTGCTGATAGGAGCTTCGTGTCTACCGAATTTGGTCAATTACTTGAAATTACCCCTGTTGCCTTAGACACTAAGTTCACAGTAGAATTAGCAAACGGAGAATTAGTAGAAACTAGCATTATTTATCCAAACTGCTCACTAGAACTCTCCGATCATCCCTTCAGCATTGATCTAATGCCTGTAGAACTAGGAAGTTTTGATGTTATCATAGGCATGGACTGGTTATCAAAGAACCGTGCAGAAATCGTGTGCCATGAGAAAATAGTTAGGATGCCACTCGAAGATGGCAACACTTTAAACGTACAAGGCGAGAAGAGTGGAACCCAACTAAACCTCATATCTAGTATGAAGGCAAGGAAGTTCCTTCGTAAAGGATGTCATGCCATCTTAGCACACGTAACTGAGAAGAAACCAAAGGAGAAGAACATAGCAGATGTTCCCGTTGTCCGCGAATACCCGGAAGTCTTTCCCGAAGACTTGCCAGGTTTACCGCCGACGCGACAAGTAGAGTTTCGCATTGACTTAGCTCCAGGTGCCGCCCCCGTAGCCAGATCCCCGTACCGTCTGGCACCTTCTGAGATGCAGGAGTTATCTAGCCAATTGCAAGAATTGCTAGATAAAGGCTTCATCCGACCAAGCCACTCTCCGTG
The DNA here is from genome assembly GCA_039602395.1 of Deinandra increscens subsp. villosa. NCBI lineage: Eukaryota > Viridiplantae > Streptophyta > Magnoliopsida > Asterales > Asteraceae > Deinandra > Deinandra increscens. The sequence continues at coordinate 19,059 of JBCNJP010002739.1, read as the reverse complement.
GGGAGCACCCGTGCTATTTGTCAAGAAGAAAGATGGAACTTTTCGGATGTGCATCGACTACCGGGAGCTGAACAAACTGACTGTGAAGAACCGTTACCCGCTTCCTAGGATCGACGACCTGTTTGACCAACTCCAAGGATCGAGCTTTTATTCCAAGATCGATCTAAGATCAGGATACCATCAACTCAGAGTTAGAGACGAGGATGTTTCGAAGACAGCGTTCAGAACACGCTATGGCCATTATGAGTTCCTCGTAATGCCATTTGGTTTGACAAACGCACCGGCTGTGTTCATGGATCTGATGAACCGCGTGTGCAAACCCTACCTGGATAAATTCGTTATCGTGTTCATTGACGACATTCTTATCTACTCCCGTAGTAAAGAAGAACACGAACAACATCTGAGACTTATCCTGGAGTTGTTGAAGAAGGAAGAACTCTACGCGAAATTTTCCAAATGCGACTTTTGGATTCGCGAAGTTCACTTTCTGGGCCATGTGATCAATGATCAAGGAATCCACGTGGATCCCACAAAAATTGAGGCAATCAAGGATTGGAGTACGCCAACGACTCCAACCGAGATTCGACAATTTTTAGGTCTTGCTGGCTATTACCGCCGATTTATCGAGAACTTCTCGAAGATAGCCCAGCCACTCACCGCCCTGACCCAGAAAGATAAGAAATTCATATGGGATGACAAGACTGAAGCAGCATTTCAGTTACTGAAGCAGAAGCTTTGTGATGCCCCGATTCTATCATTACCCGATGGAATCGAAGACTTCGTTGTTTACTGCGATGCCTCGCATCAAGGTTTAGGTTGTGTATTGATGCAACGAGAGAAAGTCATTGCTTACGCATCACGACAACTGAAGATTCACGAGAAGAATTATACCACTCATGACTTGGAACTCGGAGCCGTTGTCTTTGCTCTCAAGATCTGGAGGCACTATCTTTATGGTACCCAATGTACCATATTCACCGATCACAAGAGCCTCCAACATATTTTCAATCAGAAGGAATTGAATATGAGGCAACGCCGATGGGTGGAACTGCTAAATGACTACGAATGCGAGATTCGTTATCATCCAGGCAAGGCTAACGTTGTAGCCGATGCCTTAAGCAGGAAAGAGCATGCCAAACCTCGCCGCGTCCGAGCATTAGGCATGACCATCCACTCAAACCTTAATTCCCAAGTGCGCGACGCACAAATTGAAGCCCTCAAACCGGAAAACCTAACGGAAGAAGGTTTACGTGGGATGGAGAAGCAGCTGGAAGAGAAACCTGATGGAACCAAGGTCTTCATGGATAGGTTATGGGTACCTGTCTATGGAGGACTAAGGCAACTAATTTTCGATGAAGCCCACAAATCAAGGTATTCCATTCATCCCGGATCAGACAAGATGTACCACGGTCTGAAGAAACAGTTCTGGTGGCCTAACATGAAAGCCGAGATAGCCACCTATGTCGGCAAGTGCTTAACTTGTTCAAAGGTCAAAGCCGAATACCAGAAGCCCTCTGGGTTGTTGACTCAACCAGTAATCCCTGAATGGAAATGGGAAGAGATATCCATGGACTTTATCACAAAATTGCCTAAATCCAGATCTGGATATGACGCTATCTGGGTGATAGTCGATCGATTGACGAAGTCCGCACACTTCTTACCGGTCAATGAGAAGGATAAGATGGATAAGCGAGCCAAGCTTTATATAAAGGAAATCGTCTCGCGCCATGGTGTGCCCAAATCCATCATATCCGACCGAGACAGTCGATTCACCGCACACTTTTGGAGATCTCTACAGAAAGCTTTGGGTACTCGACTCGATATGAGTACTGCCTACCATCCACAGACCGATGGCCAAAGTGAGAGAACAATCCAAACGCTTGAGGATATGCTGAGAGCATGTGTGATAGATTTCGGACCTAAGTGGGACGAGCACCTCCCTCTTGCCGAATTCTCTTATAACAACAGTTATCACACCAGCATCCAAGCCGCCCCTTTCGAAGCACTTTATGGGAGAAAGTGCAGATCTCCACTCTGCTGGAATGAGGTTGGCGACAGTCAGTTGACTGGACCCGAGCTAATCTTTGAAACAACCGAATTAATCTTCCGGATCCGAGATCGTCTAAGAGCTGCCCGAGACAGGCAAAAGAGCTACGCCGACAACCGACGCAAACCCTTGGCCTTCAAAAAGGGTGAGCGCGTCATGCTAAAGGTGTCACCTTGGAAAGGTGTCATCCGGTTCGGCAAACGAGGAAAGCTCAACCCTCGTTACATTGGTCCCTTTGAAATCACCGAAACTATCGGACCAGTAGCTTACCGTTTGAACCTGCCCGCCGAGCTAAGCAGCGTTCACAATGTCTTTCATGTCTGTAATCTTAAGAAATGCTTATCTGATGAAACACTCATCGTTCCTCTTGATGAAATTCAAGTGGACGAAACCCTGCACTTCATTGAGGAACCCGTGGAGATACTTGACCGAGAAATCAAAAAGCTGAAGCATAGCCGCATTCCCATAGTCAAGGTACGATGGAACTCTAGACGAGGACCAGAGTACACGTGGGAACGCGAGGATCAAATGCGCCGAAAGTATCCACGCCTGTTTGAGAATGTCGCATCCACCAGTAACCAAAGCTGAATTTCGGGACGAAATTCTTTTAACTGGGGGAGAATGTGACAACCGGACCAAAATCAGGTCAACTCTCTCTCCGTTGACTTTTGTTGACTTTTCATTTTGTGATAATTACGTGATTTAATTGTTTAAATTACCTAATTAGCTGTGAATGAATAACCGATTAACTGATATGAAAAATTCGCGTTGAAAAACTGTGAATTATGAATGTTTTATATTATTATTAATGGAATTTTAATAATAAGAAATTAAATATAAAATTTGACATTTTATATTTTATCAAACCGTTATAAACTGATAAAACGTTTTACGAACTTCAAACAAGTGTTACGTTGTCAAGACTTAGCCAAATTCCAAACCATTTAGCCAATTGGGCCCGGTAAGCCCATTAAGCCCAAAAATGTCCGGATTGACCCGAAAACTTAACCGAAGGTTCGTCTCGACTAACCGAGTAAAACCCCGAACCCGGAAACCCGACCCGCGGCCCAGATCGTATTGGGCCGTAACTGGCCCAATCCCCCGATCCCTTTCTTTCCTCGCGGCCCGCCTGCCCTTGGCCCAACCAAACCCGTAATGGGCCTCGGCCCGTTCGCCTACCCACTTGCCCCTTGGGCTTCGGCCCTCCTCACCCACGACAACCGAATGGGCTTCGGCCCATTCCCCTTATTTAACCCGATTGGGCTCGGCCCAAATAACAAACAAATTTATAAAATTTGTTTTAAGCCCACATGTGTTATAAGTTTATAAAACTTAACAAATTCTTGAACCACTAATATTTTTATAAAACTTGGATTGACAATGTTTATAAAAATAAAAACCACCTTTCAATGGGATAAAATATAGTTGGATTATATTTTAAAAAGTTATGATTTTTATAAACTCCTAAACACCAACTAATTTATAAAAGTGTTAAGACTTTTATAAAACACTTGAGGATTTATAAAAATAATCACCCAACTCTTGGATTAAGCTAGAGAGCTTGTAAGCTTGACAACACACTATAACACATTGGTTAATAACCTTAATCAAGGCTATAAAAGGGAGCTTAGGTTCAAGCATGTTCCCTTGCACCCAACCAAGAGACAACCACCCTCCCTCTCTTTCTCCCTAGCCGGCCACCCCCTCCGCCGCTGCCACCACCGTCCGGCCACCGTCCCGCCGCCCAGAGCCGCCGCCGGACCACCTTCACCCGCCGCCGGACCACCGCAAACCACCACCAACCGTCGCCCATCATCACCATCTTTTGTGAGTCTTTTAACTCACTTTTCCATCTCTTTTTCACCCTTGAACCCTTCAAGTCTTGACAACCATAAAACACTAACACTTATGTTATAACCTTTTGGAATGCTTGCTTGCAACAACCAACCAAACTCTCTTCTTAATCTCCTTTTCTTCTAAGATTTAAGATGGTGAAACACAATGGTGAAGCCTTATGGATAGTAACCTTGTGCACCTAGATCTAATGAAATCCATGGATTTCAAGTTGGTTGTTTGCAAACCCAAGCCCCTTCATATTAATAAAATGTAAATGTAATACTTGCATATTGAGTTAATCATCAAAGTCTCTCTTCTTAAACCTCCATTCTTCTTATGATCTTTAAACATTCTCATGGTGTTCTAGGAACTTAAAGTAGCCAAGAGAATGGGGTGAAACACTTGAAGAAATCTATGGAAAGTATTCAAGTGCACCTAAGATCATCATGATTACTCATATGCAATTTACATAACCTTGAATTAAAAAGACTAAATAATATTACTTGTTATTATTTGCTTTTGGTCCTAACACATGTAATGTGTTAGTAGATTTAATTATATTTCATGTCCTAACATTATTATGTTAGTAGATTGCATTTAAATATATGATTTGGTCCCAACACATATATGTTGGTTGATTATTTATTAATTCATGTTATTTATTGAAAATGTTAACTAACAATATAAACCATGTTATATATATTATGTTAACTTATTACATGAAATTATAATAAACAAATATATAAGCTAAGAATCATGAATCGTTGGAAATAAACCTTAAATCACCAAAGTAACTAGTGATTTATAAAAATGGATCAAAGTATATATTTCCTACAAATAGCCATGTAACATATTTAATGTGTTACAAATGATTAAATGATTGGACAAAAAGAATAAAAATAAATGCTAGATTTGATAAGAATAATATTTATGTCAAATGATTAATTTGACATAAATACTTGGATTTATTACAAGTTTTAACCTTTCTTGAAACTTGCTAGAAATGGACATTTTTATAAAAAGATTACATTTGAAAATAAATGTTTTCATAAAAGATTTTTATAAAAATAAACCAAGACAAATCATTGGTTTAAAAATATTTACAAGGACTTTTAATGTTACTTAAATAAAAACAAAGTAACCAAAGATGGACTAACGTTCGTCGGAGATTTTAAATAAAAGTCAAGTTTTATAAACTAAATGTTATAAATCCAAGCGTCGTCATAAATATTCTTATCAACGTTTTCTATATAATATTTCATGAACTTGAAATATTAATTAACCTTTGGAAATGATTAAATGTTAAAAACTTTAAATGTTTTTCCTTAAAGATTTATGTTTTATAAATAAAACAAACGTTAATAATTATTTTTGACAAATAATTATTTGCAAGGAACTTAAACTTTGTTTTATTCACCAAATGATTGTTAATCATAATTATTTAAGATAATTATAACTTGCAAGATTAACAAATCGAATAAGTAATTATTTAATTAAAAATAATTATTCGAACTCATGAAAATAACATAATAAACATTATTATTTCTTTTTACTCGATGTTCAAGACTTGATTGAATTATTGAAAAATGATTATTTGTTTATATTTATTGGACATAAATATAAATAACCATGAACGTATTTAATTAAATAAATACAAGCTAACGAGTTTTCAATAATACAAACGGACTTAAAACGTCAAGACTTGACCGGTATCACTTGGGTGACTTATGTTACTCAAATGATCATAGACCTTATACATTATGTTATTTAATTATTTAGGACGTTACGTGCTACCGTCCTTCGCTGCTTAAATTCCGATTATCTGCTAAAACTGTGAGTTTCACGGCCCCTTTTCCTTTTAACTGTTTTATACTTGGGGGAGAAATCATGAAAACTGATTAAATGCTTTTTACTTAATATTATGGTTTATTTGTTAGCCGTATGACTACTTGTTCTCTTACTGATTGCCCAACTTGGTACATTATCGTTATAAACGTTTGTACAACCGAAATCCCATCATTAATTGATTTCAATTAGTTCTGTACGAAACGATAGCTAGTGAATAGATCTATTTGGGTTGACAACCCTACCCTAACTGGTAGCTCCAGTTCTGACTCCGGATTGTCTGGGGGTACACGTCAGTTATTCTGCACTGTTTAACATCTCTGGGCAAGAGATGCCGGGTGGGTAAACCGTTAGTATTTGAAATCAAGGTTCAGGTGAGATCATACAACCACAACAATAAACCCTGATAATATTTAAGTATACCGAAACTGTTTTACAACTGCTTTACAACTGTTTAACTATCGAGTCCTAAACCTGTGAACCTCACCAACTTTATGTTGACCCGTTTTATATTCATGATTTCTTAGGTAATTGACAAGACTTTCTTGAAGACATGCAAATGGGGCTTACAAATGCTATCGGACCTGTCCTTGGAGTCATAGTCCCGACTATCCAACTTAACCGTTTTAAGCTTTTAATAATCGTTTAAGACTTATGTTTTTAAATTGTAAGACATTAATGTTTCCACTACTCTTTCCGCTGCAATGAAACGAATTAATGTTTTATGAAGTTTTTAAATTTATTAGAAGTGTTCTATGTATCCTCGACTATGATTCCATTCTCGCTCACACCCGAAACCGTTGACCGGGGTGTGACATATTTCCTCACGCTTCTGTGCGGACCATGTGAAATCCACCTAACGGTCTCTGATATAGTTTCAGGGAACTCCGCTATCTCTTTTTCAACCTGAAATTCATAGTAGGTTCATCAGGAGAGTTCATTAGGAATAGGAAGGTTATAGTTCTTCCAAAAATAAAATAAAGTTGTTCCGGACAACTCAGGTCAGTTGTTCCGAAAAGTTACAGTTCATTCGGAATTTAAACTATAAGAAAATAGTTTCGGTTCACTAGGAAGGTTATAGTTCTTCCGGATAGATAATAGAGTTGTTACGGACAACTCAGGTCAGTTGTTCCGGAAAGTTACAGTTCATCCGGAATTAAAACTATAAGAAAATAGTTTCAGTTCACCAGGAAGGTTATAGTTCATTCGGATAGAAAATAGAGTTGTTGCGGACAACTCAGGTCAGTTGTTCTGGAAAGTTACAGTTCATCCGGAATTAAAACTATAAGAAAATAGTTTCAGTTCACCAGGAAGGTTATAGTTCATCCTGATAGAAAATAGAGTTGTTGCGGACAACTCAGGTCATTTGTTCCGGAAAGTTACTGTCCATCCGGAATTAAAACTATAAGAAAATAGTTTCAGTTCACCAGGAAGGTTATAGTTCATCCGGATAGAAAATAGAGTTCTTCCGGACAACTCAGGTCAGTTATTCAAGAAAGTTACAGTTCATCCGGAATTAAAACAATAAGCAAATTTAGCTGACCTTGTTGCGTAACCATTTACCAAATGTTGTGCTCTGCTTCTTAGTCAGCTCATTTAGTCTGCTACCAGGATGTTCCTTTTCCAAAAATTTCATGTGTTCTCTGCAATTACATGAATTGAAGTTATCTATAAAAGTTTATAAATAATTAAACAGATCAAAAAAGGTTAATAATCTAAATTACTTACTCGATATAATGCTCAGTTTCAGGCGTATTTAACAACACATATAAATGCGCTTTCGATAGGAGCTCTGGAGAGACTTCAACTGATCTACCAGCTGACCCAGGACTTCCATCAGCACCGCTATGCTTTTCAGTTGGAACACCAATAGTTGTGATGTTTTTTTGGTATTCGCTGAGAAACTCAATCGTTTCTTCTACAATGTTCTCCTCAGCAATGCACCCTTCTAGATAAGTTTTGTTTCTCACGTCGCCCTTAATTACCTTCATACACCTTTCAAATGGATACATCCATCGAAAGCATATTGGGACACATAATTTTACCTCCCTAGTAAGGTGCACCGTCAAATGAAGCATAACATAAAAAAATGATGGCGGGAAATATTTCTCAAGCAGGCATAGTGTGACACAAAGATTTGCTTGCAATTTATCTAGTTCTTCGACGTTGATCTCTTTGTTGCATATTGATTTGAAAAAAAAAACAGAGCCTGATAATAGCATATCTTGTCGGTTGAGGCATGACTGACCGAATTGTAACTGTCAGAAACTGTTGCATCAGCATATGATAGTCATGTGACTTGAGCAACAAGTTTCTTGTCCTTTAGACTAACCAAACTAGAAAAGTTAGAACAATAGCCTTGTGGAACCTTCAAGTTATACAACGTGTCACAAAACTTTTCCTTTTCATCTTTTTGTAACGTGTAACACGCTACAGAAAGTACTGTGTTGTTATTGTTTTGTTTAGGCTGCAACTCTGGTCTTAACCCCAAAAAGTTTAGATCCTTTCTAGCATTCAGTCCATCCTTTGTATTTCCTGGAAGATTGAGCAGAGTTCCAATAAGACTCTCAGCCACATTCTTTTCAATATGCATGAAATCAATGCAATGTTGGACACTATTATGCCTCCAATATCTAAGTCTTTGAAACCATATATTGAATTTCTTCCAATATGGTGGCTTCTTTTTGTTCTTTCTTTTTTCTCTTATCAATCTTCCCCCCTCTTTCGGTTGAGGTCCCAGGGATTTCTGAATCAGTACACCTTAATCCCTTTCCCCATTTGTTATTGATATGTTGAACTTCGTTGTATATCTGTTACCCGGTCATAGGAACTACAGCAGGTTTCATCTCTTGTTTACCATTGAAGACCTCTGTTTGCTTTCGGAAGGGATGCGTATATGGTAGATATCTTCTGTGACCAGCATAACACTGCTTGGCTGAGAAAGGAAGCCTAATGCATTTAGTTTTTTCCCGACATACCACACAACCATGGAATCCACTGTACGGGCAACCACAAAGTATACCAAGTGCAGGGTAATCATTAATCGTCCATAAAACAAGCTGCACGCATAGTAAACTGGTCTTGCGCATACGCATCATATGTTTCCACACCTGCCTCAAATAACAGCTCTAAGTCATCAATTAATGGTTCCAAAAACACATCAATATCGTTTCCAGGCGCTCCCGATATTAATAACGAAAGCATGATGAACTTTCTTTTCATACACAACTATGGTGGAAGGTTGTAAATGACAGATAGAACTGGCCACACACTGTGATTTCTGTTGCCTCTATTCACGTCGACCCCATCAGTTGAAATGCCAAGACGAAGACTTCTGGGATCGTCAGCGATTTCGGGATATCTGTCATCTATGGCTTTCCATGCCGGTGAATCGGATGGGTGTCGTAACACACCGGGTATTTTGGAACTGGTGGCATGCCATCTCAGATCTTCCGTTGTGGTTTTCACTTGAAACAGTCGTTTTCAATCTTGGAATGATGGGGAAATACCACATTACCTTTGCAGGAGTATTGTTGTATAGTTTCTTAGTCCTCTCATCCACCTTCCACCTGGACTCACCACAAGTTGGACATACAGTTAGGTCCTTGTTCTCCTTCCTGTAAAGAATACAATCATTGATACACACATGTATCTTGGTGTACCCTGCACCCATTGACTTCAAAATCTTCTTGGCCTCATATGTATTTTTCATAATTTCATTACCTTCAGGTAGCATCTGTTTCAGCAAAACTAAAAGTTCATTAAAAAACTTATCTGATCCTCCATGCTTAGTCTTCAAGTTCAGTAGTTGAACCAAGGCAGATAACTTTGTGAAGGTATGGCATCCTTCATATAGGGGCTTCTCAGCATCCATTAGTCGTTCTTGAAACTTCTCATGGTCCTCAGTGAAATTGTCTTCAGTAGCTCTGACCATTTCTATCGTTTGATATGCATCGAATGGCATTCCGGAATCAAAAGATGATTCCTTATGAAGCTCATCTCCTGCGGGCTCGTCTTCCTCTCCGTGTTTAGTCCACGTTGTATAACTCCGATCGAATCCCTTTGAAAACAAATGAAATTCTACATCATCAACATCAGAAGAGTAATGGTTTAGACAATTAACACAGGGACATGGAATTTCCTTATTTTTCAAACTTGTAACTGCAAAATTTAAGAATGATTTAACTCCATCCTCATATGATTTCGAGGTTCTACTGGTTAGCATCCAAGACTTATCCATGTTTGTTTTGCTAACAGATACAACAGCAAAGATTTTTAAAAACTAATGTTTTGCTAATACTGAAAACCCTAATTTTCAGTAATCTTTACTGTGAACCTGTTTATTGGAGAAGTAATATGACAGAGGGAAAATTCTGTCGATTAATAAGCAATGGAGAAATGGGGAGCGGGAAATTGGGGAAATCGAGATAATGAAAACCCTAATTTTTCAAGGGTGCTACTATTCGCACCCCCTTTATAATTGATTTTTACTTGTTGCACCCCCTCCCCCAACTTATAGATAATTACCACTCAAACATTTTGATTTTAATTTGGTATATTTTAACCAACTTTTTTTGTACAAAACATTACAAAAGAAAATTATAAAAAAAATAAAACTCTTTAAAAAAACATTTTAATTTTTTTTAAACTGAGCGTTCTTTAAAAAAAACTAAAAGAAAACTGTTTAAAAAACTTTTTAAAAAGTTTTTTACAAAACTGTTTAGAAAACTTTTAAAAACGTTTTTAAAAATAACAGTATTAAAAAATGTTTTCAAACAGTTTTGAAAAATGATTATCGTTTTTAATTAAAAAATAAAACTGGTAAAAAATATTTTTTTAATTGTTTAAAAAACGGTTTTTTTTAAAGTTGTTTAAAAACGTTTTTTTTAAAGTTGTTTAAAAAACGTTTTTTTTAATGTTAAAAAAACGTTTTTATAAAAAAAATGTTTAAAACGTTTTTTTTTCTAAAATGAAAAAACTCTTTAAAAAACTGTTGAAAAAAACTTAAAATGTTTTTAAACAGTTTTAAAAAAAATGATTATCTTTTTTGTTATTTTATTTAAAAAAATCTGTTTAAAATAAACTATCTTTATAAAAATAAATTTATAAGGGTGGAATATGATAATTTTTAAAATAAAATCTTATAGGGGGGAGTGCAACAAGTAATTAAGGGGGGGGGGGGGTACGAATAGCCTATCCCTTTTTCAATTGAATTCGCTCATTAATATATCCCGCCTCTTTTAGAATTTAGTTGGCCCAGTTAGATTCGTATTTAAATAAATTATAATGAAAAGTAGCTTCTAACTCAGGGTGCTGCTCAGGTGATAGAGTCGCTTTAGATTAACATACTATGTTCCGTGTTCGAATCCTTATTGCGTTACTTTTTTACCGTTTATTTTTAAAATTTTAAAAACACAAAAAGGTGATGTAACTAGTAACGGCTAATTTCACTTTTCCGTTGTTTGTTTTTTAATTTCAAAACCTACAACCACGCTATATAAACAAGTTAATCTATTAACCATTAAATAATGGGTCAATTTGGGGTCAAATGGGTCAATTTGATGTGTTTAGGACCATGAGTCCCAATAAGGTGTGTAAGTTAGCAATAAGTTGTGTTTAGAACCAATGATGGCCCAATTGGTGTGTATGTAACCAATAAGTTGTGTTTAGAACCAATGATGGCCCAATAAGGTGTGTATGTAACCAATAAGTTGTGTTTAGGACCATGTGATGTCCCAATAAGGTGTGTTTCCCAATAAGGTGTGTATGTAACCAGTAAGCATGTTTAGGACCAATGATGGCCCAATATGTAACCAATAAGTTGTGTTTAGGACCAATGATGGCCCAATAAGGTGTGTTTAGGGGAAACGAGGGTCAGTCGGGACCAATGATGGCCCAATTGGTGTGTATGTAACCAATAAGTTGTGTGTAGAACCAATGATGGCCCAATAAGGTGTGTATGTAACCAATAAGTTGTGTTTAGGACCAATGATGGCCCAATAAGGTGTGTTTAATTAGGGGAAACGAGGGTCAGTTACCAATGAGTCCCAATAAGGTGTGTTTAGGGGAAACGAGGGTCAGTTGGAACCAATGAGTGCCAATAAGGTGTGTTTAGGGGAAACGAGGGTCAGTTGGGACCAATGAGTCCCAATAAGGTGTGTTTAGGGGAAACGAGGGTCAGTTGGGACCAATGAGTCCCAATAAGGTGTGTTTAGGGGAAACGAGGGTCAGTTGGGACCAATGATGGCCCAACAAGGTGTGTTTAGGGGAAACGAGGGTCAGTTGGGACCAATGAGTCCCAATAAGGTGTGTTTAGGGGAAACGAGGGTCAGTTGGGACCAATGAGTCCCAATAAGGTGTGTATGTAACCAATAAGCATGTTTAGGACCAATGATGGCCCAATAAGGTGTGTACGTAACCAATAAGTTGTGTTTAGGACCAATGATGGCCCAATAAGGTGTGTTTAGGGGAAACGAGCGTCAAATGGGACCAATGAGTCCCAATAAGGTGTGTATGTAACCAATAAGCATGTTTAGGACCAATGATGGCCCAATAAGGTGTGTATGTGACCAATAAGTTGTGTTTAGGACCAATGATGGCCCAATAAGGTGTGTTTAGGGGAAACGAGGGTCAGTTGGGACCAATGAGTCGATCAATAAGGTGTGTATGCATGTAACCAATAAGCATGTTTAGGACCAATGATGGCCCATTAAGGTGTGTATGTAACCAATAAGTTGTGTTTAGGACGAATGATGGCCCAATAAGGTGTGTTTAGGGGAAACATAGTTGGGACCAATGATAAGGTGTGTACAATAAGTTGTGTCTAGGAGTCTAGGACCAATGAGTCCCAATTAATAAGGTGTGATTAAATTTCTTTTTCTCATTATTCAGAAAATTTCACATGTGAACACATATGAAAAATCGCTATTTCACATGCGAAAGTGTCTACAATGAATCTCACCCTATATATATATATACATGTATATATATATAATCGATAATGTATATATTACAACACATTGAAAGATATATATATATATATATATATATTGTGTGTGTGTGTGTGTGTGTGTGTGTGTGTGTGTGTGGTCTGTCTTTAGTACTTGACATCTTTTATTTTCACGTTAGGTATACAAATTCATTAGGATACAATTATCATTAAATTTATTGCTTAACATTGCATTTTCCATTTAAAGATCATTTTAAAGGTATGTTTGAAATACTATTATCTATGTTTAGAATTTTGAGTTTTTAAATCCGAGAAATGCTAACGTCTTATTGGCTGAGATATTTTCACCCGGATTAATCCCCAAATTACTTCCCACCATTTTTCAAATTTCCCCAAAATTCATTGATCAGTTCCTATTCCCTCTCACAAAAATTTTATCACCAAAACGATTCATCACTCTCTTCTTCCCTACAACTAAAAATTCCTCTACAGGATTCATCACACTATTATCTTCAGGAGATCACTACCTAATTCCCGTCAGTATTAATTTCACTGTCATCTTTGATCAGGAGATCGATCATTTGTTTCATATAAATTATTTCATCTAATTAATTATTATTCCATCGCATTTATTTCATTCTCTATTTATTTCATTTCAGGAATCATCTAGCTCATTTAACAATGGATCATGAAGCAGGTGATGATATTTATTATAATAACAGTGAAGGCGAATACAATGATGATTCTTCACAAGCGAGTGAAGAAGATGAAATGGATAACAATGATGATTCTTCACAAGTGAGTGAAGAAGATGAAATGGATAACAATGATGCCAAGTCGACAATGATGCCCAACTCGACAATATTGATGCCCAACTCGACAATGATGACCAAGTCAACAATGATGCCCAAGTAAACAAGAGGGGATTGACGCGGTTGACAAAGTGGCGTGCCAAATTTGAGAAAAGTGGTGGGAAAAATGGCCAATAACATTTGATGCGCTGGGAAGGGTTGACGGGGTGAATAAACCAAAATTTTCGAGTTTTTTGGGAGACATTGCAAGGTCAGAGGTTGGATTGAGGTATCTAAAATGGAAGGAGGTGCCAAAAGATGACAAGAACAAGATGTGGGCACTGATTCAGGTTATGAAACAGATTAAACATTTTCTCATATTAAGTTTGTTAAGTTATTGAATTCCATACATGTGACTAAAACATCCTGTCATATGTTATTTTTTCAGCAATTATTCGAAATTGATGACTGTCGAAGGGGTCCTACAATGGTACGGCTTGGTGGGTTGCTAAGGAGTTTTAGAACAAAAATGTTCAAGAGACACGTTCGTCCCAACCTAGCAAGACCCACCGTGCTTGAGAAAGTTCCAAAGATGTATCACACTATTGTGAAAAAAGAACACTGGGACAGATTTGTAGCACATACAAAATCTGACGAATTCAAGGTTTTTATTCAATTCAAACTGCAGATTTCATTAATTAGGCTAAGTGTTAATTAATGAGATTATAATTATATATCCTACTGTTCTGTTGGAAAGGTTGTCTCAAAGAGTGCAAAAGAAGTTCGAGCTCACTATGTTTATGATCATACAATGGGACGGGGAGGATACCCCTATCTGAGAGAAAAACTGGTAATAAGCTAAGTGCGTTAATTAATTACACCCAGTCATGGTTAAGAACGTGCAATGTATGTTTCAAGTCTGATATATATTATTATTATAATACAAGGTACAAAACAAAGAAATTGCAGCTGATGATTGCCCCTCTCGAGCGTTTATGTGGAGGAAAGGAAGGGTAAATAAAGAGGAGGAATACAAAACGCCTGTGGTGAAGGGCGTAGCAGATGATATAGTAAGTTTAATTGCTATATATATACCTAATTATTCACATGTTAAAAATTAACTGCACCTCACTACATTAACTAAATTAATTACTGCAGGCCGAGAATGAAGCAAAAATATATGCGGGATCCATGAATGTAGAACCGGGAACGGATGCCCTGACATTGGTCCTTGGCAAGGAAAGGGGTGGATACCTAAAAGGTATTGGGTATGGAGTGACTTCCCGTGGATATTGGCAGGGTGCTCCAAAAGGGCGATCGAAAGAATGGATCGAAAAACTTGAGGCGGAACTAAAAAATGAAAGACAGCTGCGTGAGAAAAAGGATCAAGAGGTTGAGCACCTCACTGATATGGTTAAATCACAGGATGATAAAATTGATATGCTTACATCGTTTATGAACAGGATTATTGAAGAAAAACAAGCTACAGCGGTAAATTCTGTAAGGGACAAATTATATATATATACCTATAATTAATTATATTATATATACTTTACTTTTTATCAATTAATTATTATAAATCATTAAATCACTTCGTAGGTAAAGTCCGCGGAGGGGCCTCTTACTACAGCTGTAAGATCTAAAAACAGCTGTGATCAGAATTCCAATGTAAATACAACGGTAATTAAATATTATTGTTGATATGATCAATCTCACATGAGCGCATATTTATTAATTAATTAACTAATTGAATTAATTGTACGTAGGACATAATCAATTCCGCGCACAATACATCGCGGAAACAATCTACTCCATTAAACTCATCTCAGAGGTCGGCCGATAAGGTACGGATTTGAAACAGTTCTAAATTTGAGTTGATCTGGAAGATTCAAGTTCATTTGGATGAACATGCGTCTCTAGTTATAGTTCATCCGGATAGTTAGAGTTCATCCGGATAGTTAAAGTTCCTCAGGATAGGTAAGGTTCATCAGGATAGTAAAAAGTTCATCAGGATAGTTAGAGTTCATCGAGATAGTTAGAGTTGATCCGGAACATTCTAGTTCATCTGGATGAACATGCGTCTCTAGTTATAGTTCACCGTGTTGGTTATAGCTAGTTCATCCAGATAGTTAAAGTTCACCAGTATAGGTAAAGTTCATCAGGATAGTTAAAGTTCATCAGGATAGTTAGAGTTGTTCCGGAATATAATTAATAATTAACTATTCCGGCTATGATAAGTTTGTACTTCATCTGAATGGTTCTCTGGATAGTTAACTAATGTTTATAAGCCGGTTATGAGCAATATGATTTTCTTAATTAATTGAATTGTAGGTCTCTTCTGCGACTCTATCACAACACACTCCTCCATCTACAACAGCGTCGCAAAAGGAAAGGGTAACTATTTTAATTTACACAGTTGTGTACTTCCCTTATAACTAATTGCTATATGATCATTTAATTAAATGTTGATGCTGTCTTTAGGGGAGAAAGAGAAAAATGACAGAAGCAGCAGCTGCTGCAGCCAGTACTGCTGGGGCATCAGAGCAGGAAGTGGTATATATATATAATTAATTTAGAAATTTGACAAATCGCTTTGACGTTATTGTTAATTAATATATATGTTACTAATCAGTTAATTACATGGTGTCAATTTAGGAAAAGAATAAGAGACATGCAAAACCAGTAAGTAAAGTACCTAAGAGTGATCGGTTGGAAAAACCAAATAATAATGATGCCATTGCAGCTCGTAAAGTACCTAACAGTAATCCAAGAGGTATATAGATTAGTATATACCACAATTTTTTTATTCTATTTTTGACTTTAATTAATTAATTGTCACTTCTGATCAGGGGAGCCAGCAAACTGCGACGTTGCACATGGAGGGGGATCCAATGAACGTCGTGGGAATGGCTAGATTATATCTAAAACAAAAAGATGAGAAGATTCATGGAAAGCCATTACCTCCTGGTTGCCGTAGACTTACAGCTTATCAGGTCAATAAGGGTGCAACATTTTTACCATTCCCAATAGATGATAAAACAACGCTTTCGGAGGTTGAAGATAAATATATTATTGCATGGCCGATGAACCGAATGATCCTTCATTCTAATAACAAGTCAGATAGATCACAGCCGGTTGATCATTCTACGGTTCAAAAAGTAGTGGAACAACCACAGGTAATTACTACATTAATTAATCGTATCCGCTAATTAATTAACTTTATATATATATATTATATATCTGATCGGTTTTATTTGTCATGTTTCCAGGTAAATAATGATCGGAAAAAGATGCCGAAAGTGTACGTAACACCAAACCAGCTGATGAATCAAAATCTGAAAAACAGAAAACTCAGTATACGGATCCAGCAGAAGCAGCTGATCAGCACGGAAAAAAGTTATAATTAAATATTATAGAAATTAAACTTTGATTAGTGTCGTATGTTATCTTTTTGAACAGCATCATGATTAGTGTATATATGTACATTAGTTTTTAATTATAATATATGATTTTTAAGGTTTCTCTATATTAATTAATATGCAGTCTAATTAATTGTAATTAAGAAAATATATGTGACCATATATATAATACCAAAGGCCACACTTTTTATATTTTAACGTGGCTGTTGCCACCATTTGGCCACGCGTATAGGGACAAATTATCTGATTTCAACTACCCTTTGGCCACTTTTTTTTCCCAAATATACGTGGCTAAAACACAAATATACGTGACCATATCATACCAAAGGCCACGTTTTATATATTTTAATGTGGCCGTTGCCACCCTTTGGCCACCCGTATTGGGACAAAATGTATGATTTCAGCAACCCATTTGGCCACGTTTTTTTACAACATATGTGGCTAAAACACAAATATATGTGACCATATAAGACCAAAGGCCACGCTATTTATATTTTAACGTGGCCGTTGCCACCCTTCGGCCACGCGTATTCGAACAAAATGTATGATTTCAGAAACTCATTTGGCCACGTTTTTTTATAACATATGTGGCTAAAAAATAAATATACATGACCATATAATACCAAAGCCCACGCTTTTGATATTTTAACGTGGCCGTTGCCACCCTTTGGCCACGCTTATTGGGACAAAATGTATGATTTCAGCAACCCTTTGGCCACGTATTTTTATAATGTATGTGGCTAAAACACAAATATATGTGACCATATAATACCAAAGGCCATGTTAAACTAACAAATGTGGCCGTTGGGACCCTTTGGCCACGCTTTCGAGAAGAATTGTTTGATTACAACAACAAATATTGGTACCCTTTACCCACGCTTCTAGGTGGCTTCAGCCACTGATATTGTAACGTGGCCGTAGGATACATAAGGTGACGGGACCTTTGGTGTCGATTGGAATGGAAAACAAAACGTGACCAAACACCTTTGGTCATGGTTTTTTTCCGTGGCCAAAGGTGAATTTTGACGTAGTGTTATGATTTCTCTTTCTTTTAAAGATAAACCGATTATTTATGATTTCATCGGTTATTAAATATAATTCCGCCACCCCGTCCAGTAAACAGTAAGACGAATGGTTCGTTATTCGGTTTCAATTTTAAAACATTGTTTGTATCCATATCATGTCCATCATATGACTACAACCAGTGGATAGGGGTGAATCCATAAGTTTTTCATGAAGGTTAAAATTTTTTAAAAGTCGGTCTTCTATCGTTAAATATTAAACCTTTTTGGTTGCGGCTGGGTAGGGTATATAAAATTACACGAAAAAATTGAGTTTTTCAATGCATCAAGTTTTTTTTACAACTACAAACACACACTCAACTAATACTATTTCCAAATTTACACTATTGGATACCATAAATTTAAACACCCATTTAGACATCACTATGTACACTATACACTCTTTATAGGATTTGTTTTATTTACGTCCATACCTCCTTAATTCTTGACCCATCAATTATTCCATTCCTTATTTAGTTGTTTGTTAGTTTTTTTTTATTTCATCTTTCTGGTTGTAATTGACGTGAACAAAAATCAATCAAAGCTTAAGGTTTTCTTAACCTCTCTAAAACCATCGATTTCTAGATGGTATCAGAGCGGTTCTAAACTCAATCAACTCCAACATCATGACCGGAAGCGAGGGTGACAAAGGTGGATCCAGCGCGATCGACTTCTCGTCGCCATATTACCTACACCTTTCGGATTCCCCTAAACAACATGCTGTCAATGAGGCTCTCATCGACGCAAACTACAACGATTGGGTAAGAGAGATGACCAACTTTCTCTTCGCCAAAAACAAAATAGATTTTTTCGATGGAACCTTGAAGAAACCGGAGACTTCATCTTCTGATTACAAACTATGGATGAGGTACGGTGCGATGATAAAGGGGTGGCTTTCCACATCCATGGAAAAGGGCATACGTGACAACGTGAAATATGCTAACACATCATCGGAGATTTGGTCAGATCTGTAGGAAAGATTTGGAAAAGAAAGCGCTGCAAGGGCCTATGAATTGAGGAAGAATATCACCGCTACACGTTAAGAAGGCAGCAACGTTTCAACCTACTACACCCGTCTCAAGTCATTATGGGATGAGTCCCATTCAATATT
>JBCNJP010002737.1:0-23561 GCA_039602395.1 Deinandra increscens subsp. villosa | reverse complement strand
TGAAATAAAGAAATAGAGCCCAAATACCTGAACCAGCAAGGCTCATCCTCATTGCGAAGTTGAGGGGATCACAGGCTCATCTTTCTTAGGAGAAGCATCCAGCTTTCCAGTCATGATAGCATCCAACGTCTTGTAGAACTCCGCCGGAAGAGGACCAGGCCGGTGCAGTGGCACATGTTTGGGAACTGGGGCGTTGTTTTCAACTATTTCACATTCATAATCATCCGGTACACCCCATGGGTCCCACTCTGCAATTCAATACAAAAAAACGTCAGTACACAATATGAACACAGATTTTACTGTTCCATAATGAACATGATCATCAATCCTCATTCATGGATACAAGCATGTAAATCTTATATATGAATTATAGATAGTTCCATGATTTACAAAAATGGAAAAAGGTGGAGAAAAAGTGCACAATAAGCTTGCAAATAGCAATTAACCTTTACTCGTTCAATTCTAATAACTGTTGCAAAGCATAAGATACAAAAGCACGATTAACTTCACAGAAGTAATGATATGTCATCCACACAGAACATAATCAAAATCATGGTAGCAAACGTTAAAAGAGGGACCAAATTTGATTTTGCAATGACAAGATTCACACCAAACTGACTACCAGCCTCAAACCTTGTATCTAGAAGGTGGGAAAAAAAACCAAAGGAAACTCATAAAGAGAAGAAAGAAGCCATATACAATGTTTTAAATTTATGACAAACTGTCCTTGACTGCCATTGTGATAAGTACAGGTTAGCATGATCACAATTATGATGGGTGGGCATTGGTATGCGCTTGAGTCCCTATAGCAGAGGTCTCAGATTTGATTCCAGCTTCTACTGGTTTTCCACCTTTAATCCCTATGCCACCTGCCAACCGCCATGCATAAGTTGTGTTTTACCGAACCCATTAGTTAGCCAGGGTATTAGTGAGCTCCTGTGTGTTTTCTCATAAAGGTTCCATGGTTATAAAAAAGTATGATAAATAACATATTAACATTAGAATGACAATAGCAGAAATGGATATTGTAACATTATTAAACCTTTTAGATCATTTGATCTATCATAATTTCTCCCTCGTGACAACAACCTGGAATATCTAGATTGGCCATTGGTCAAAGGGTCGCAGAATAAATTCTCCCAAATTGTAGCTGCGGGAAAGCCAACCCAGATTCTGAAACTGACAGCCAATCAGCTCGCATTGAAGCATCATCAGTTAATAAAGAGATGGGGTAGCCAAAAAACAGTGGAACTGAAAACTGCAGTTGCTGACGTAGTTTATTTTTTCAAGAACAATTATAACACGTGCTTTTGATATTGAGGGTGTTTTCTTTTGATAAGTTATGATCCAGGGAAGTCTTCTGAAAACTTAAGAGAAATGACAAGGCTTTTGTACAAGGAATAATTTCTCTCCCTTTGAAAAGACCTGGAACTGCTTATTACAAGGGTCTAAAGATTAACTCAATACTTTCGTTCCTCGTGGTTATTTCCATCAGTCTCAGAGGTTGCAGTCTTTGCTATTTTAACCCCATAAATGGGTCAAATAGGATGTTACTTATCATTAGCTAATAAAATATAATAATTAACAAAAATGAAAACAGATCAAACATAGCGATCAAAGTGGATTTTTGATATGAGCTAATAGACACCAAAGAGTATGATGCAAATGAAGATATTTACAAAGAATGGCTCCCCCTCTGATTTGTAAGGTATGCAAGTTTCTTCAAAAGATTCTTTTTGTGTTTTTAGCTTATGTGCTAAACTATTATTTTGTCTATTAAAGGTAATATGCCTCAATAATAATTAAAAAAAAAAAAGTCTATCACATATTGATAATTCTAAAACAAGCTAGCAACAGAATGAAAGAGTTGAGCAACAACATCCACATGACTGCAATTAGAGAATGTAGAGGCAGTACTGATTTGTATTAGCTTTGGAATATAGAAAAACATCATTTCATAATGAGAAACTACAGGCAAGGGCCAAATCTGCTGAGTACTGAATTCTTGTAGGTATCACTTGATGTGTGGATTTGTTGTTTGAGCGGCTGAATTTGATAAAATCCAGATAAGTTGTTCATTGATATTAGGATATACGAGAGGGTTATAAGTTATAACAAGAAAAACTGAAAGAAAAAGGCCACCAAATTTCATTTTGCTTTAGGCCCCAAAATGGTTTATCCGCCCAATCGATTTCCAAACTTAATATTAAAGATAAAAATCAGCAACTAAACTCAAATCACATCTGAAATCCATCAGTAACGACAGATTAACCATTCTTCAATTTCATAAACTGATTAGCAACTAGATGTTCATCATCTTCTTACGTTAATAACTACTATAACAAAAATCAAACCTAGATCCTAATTCTGCAATTCATCCATTTCTTTTACCTAACATTCATCGTCAATCAATCGGATTCGTAAATCGCGACACAATCTCTATACAGATCTATCAAAAAACAGATTAGACAGATTCAAGCAAGAGTAAGAGGGAATACGCACCGATCATTTTGTCAATGAGTTTGAGTTCATCCTGAGCCTCTTCGATGAGTTCTTCAACTTGACCACAACCAAGCCGCTTCTCGATGGTTTCCCAATCTTCCTCCTCTTCGCATACCTTCAATCGGTGGCGCGTGAAGCTCTCAACGGCCTTACGGTAGCCCTCGTCCTCAGGTACTCGCTGGATCTCGGTTAGGGTTTTGGTGTAAAGGCCGATTAAGACCTCTCTTGCGTTAGGGACCACTTCGAGACCAACGATCCCCGTTGTTTCCTTCAACTTGGCGGCCATCATCAGTGACGATGGCCGAGCAAACCTCCGTAGAAACATCTTTCTCTCTCTTTCTCTCTCTCTCTTTCTCTCTCTCTGTGATTTGAAGCTCGGTTACTGAGTTAACGGGAGCTGTGAACAGGTTTTTGTGTATTACCGTTTCAATAATGGATCAGACCCGTTTGCCCGTTTTACCTTGTGCTGTTGTGAGTTGTGACTTGTGCGACTCCCGATGTTTTATTTTTTCTTAATTTTTTGAAGAGCGAATATCGTACTCCTTAAAAGAAAAAAGAAGAATAAATTGTAATTTTCGTCTATGTGGTTTGCTCAAAATTGTTAATTCAGTCCAATAGTTTAAAATTTGCCAATTTTATCCCTGTGCTTTGTAAAAATTACCAATTCAGTCCAAAACCAGCAATTTCTTTAGACTGAATTGGCATTTTTTGCAAAATCACAAGGAAGAAATTGGTAATTTTTTATAACATTTTGGATTGAATTGGCAATTTTTTCAAATCACAAGGACGAAATTGACAAATTTTAAACTATTCGACTGAATTGGTAATTTTGAGCAAACCACATGGATGAAAATAGCAATTTTATCACACCTCGAGAATGGCTGAATGTGGGCATGTGACTGATTTGGCATCATGGTCATGGTTATGAATGATTGACATCTAAGTGAACGTTTAGAATAGTCATTTGTCTTTTGAAAACATAAGTCTTAAACATTTATTTAAATATTTAAAATAATGGCAGCGGAAAATAGTAGTGGAAGTACATGTTAAGTTTCAAAAGACAACTTTATGAGATTTTAAATCATGACCACCCTAAGGTGCAATGTGACTAAATCTCCCAAGTGAAATGCATGAACACGCGGCAAGCAGACCATGATATGAGACAAGCAGGATCTATGCAGAAAGACATTGAATTTCATCCTTAATCACCTGAGAATTCAAGAAATTTAAAAAGACAACAGAATTGTTGGTGAGTTCACAGGTTTGATGACACATGAAAATGTTTGAACAGTGTTTGAATCAATGTTTGAAATAATGTTTGAAATGTTTGGCTGTCATGATATTATTTTTGTTGACTCTGATGTTGTAAAGATCAAGCATGAACCTTGAATTCAAAACTAACTGTTTACCCACTCCTGGTGTCCAACCCCATGTACACCGAATGACTAGAATAACTAATTGTAACACCCCAATTTTCACAGATACATTATATGTATAGTAAATACGTGTTTATATTATAAATACGTGAGCTTAATTGATAAATGTGGTAAGACTATGCTTTAGATAAGTTGCATGTGCTAGAAATACATGTTTAATGGCCAATATGATGAAATATGCATAAACAGATGTGTTAAACGTTAACGAAAGTAAAGTATGAGATGAATATGTGTTTATATGAATAACATAATGATACATGTGTGAATTGATGGATATATACGTATGAATACGTGTGTTAATAGTTAACGGAAAAGTAAAAGGACTGAAAGTGTAATTATTGTAAAGTTATAAATGTATACGGATATTATACGTATATAAGTATCCCGAGGCTTAGAATATAGTAAAAATATATCCTAATATGATTTATAAGGTGAAATGATAAGTATTGTAAAGTTTGAGGGGCTAAAGCGTAATTTAGCAATTAATATAGAAAATATATATAAATGTATATATATGTTATCGTACGAATCCCGAGCCTTAGAAACCTTATAAAATGTTATAAATATGTCCCTTAATGTTTTGGTACATAAAATGATAAAAGGTTAGAAGTTCGGGGGGCTAAAGTTGCATTAAAACAAAGTACAAGGGCTAATATTGTAAAAATCCAAAAGCTGGCCGGAAAACCACTTCGTCGCGTATCGCCTAGGCCACCACCAAGCCGGCGCGATACGCCTAGCCTTCGTTGCAGCAGAAAATATCCCAGGCTCGTTTTTGAGCCACGACTTACACTTGGAGCTCACGTTTGGCCAATTACACGCGTCGATTTCGACCAAGAGTCACCATGGGACGTGTTAGCAGCCTAAGGCGCACCCTCTAGTATAAATAGCAGCCCCGAATCCTCATTTTAACTCGCCAATTTCGTGATAAATCAACCCAAAAACCCTAAAACGAGCCAGAAACTTCGTCGGAGAAATTCGCGCAAACGGTGAGGAGTTAAAAGGCGAAATTCAGCAGTCAACCCTTATTAGGTATGATTAACAATAACCTCTTTCAGTTTTGTCTAATTCGATCTCTAAGTATGTTTTCTAGAAATGTATAAAAATTAGGGTTCTTGAGCTTGTTTTGCTAAAATCGGATGATCGGGTGGGAGTTAGGCTCTGAATTTTTGTAGGTAATCCTAATTTAATGTGTTTTAAGAAAGCCCTAAGTTTATTTCATAATTGGAAAAGGTTTTGTAATGGTTTTGTTAACGGGTCAAAATTAGGGTTTTCATAACGTTACTCTGCCCAAATTGAGCAAACGGTTTTGAATTAAGCTTAGATATTTTAAAGTATATTATAAAATGTTATAATGGATGATACCCTAAGTTGGTTTGAAAAGAAAATGAGTTTTGATAAAGAAACGAGAAATATATGAAATTAGGGTTTTAAATCATGATTATTTAATATAAAATAATCCGGAGGGTATGGGTACTTGAATTTTGGAATGGAACTATGTTTATATATATAATAAGTATATATGAGGTTAAAATGGATAAATGATAAAGTATATAAGATACCGAGTTAATCGGATATTTAGAAGTTCGCGCGGACCGGAAGGGTAGACACCTGTACACTGGGGTTTCTGGCAATAGCGGGGGTGTCGCCATCCCATCAGGGCAATGGCATCCCAACACTGGGCGATCCCGGAGTGAGTGTCTACTTATAGGAATGCGCGTCTTCATAATTATCAATAAAAAGAAGATAATATACCTATAGGGGTATTTTGGTCATTTTGACCTTAAAAGAAGTAAACCTTAATAATTAGATATTATTAAGATAATATAAGAGATAAATAAACATAGGATATGTTTATAATGTTAAACCTTGCATTAATGCCATACGATACGCGAATTAGGTTAACCGAAGGATTCTGTCGGAGGTTCTGTCCGAGTTTAACGAGTAAAGAGATAAGGTGAGTTCTACGAGCCCACTTTTAAATGTTTTAAACGCTTTAATGTTTTCGGGCTGATATACATACAATATTCAATTGTTTACTTAAAAAGTATTTGAAATGCTTTTATCTGAAAGTTTGATTATCTTAATTGATGAATTGATGAACTGTTGAAATGATACGTGTTATGTTATGAAGATGCCAATGAATGGTTATACGTGTTAGTAATGTATATGAAATGATTATGATAGAATAATGCATATGAAATGATTATTAAGGTTATGTGCTTTATTCGCTTTGAAACTAGGTATCCAAATGATAAGGGTTTGTTAATAAACGTACAAGTGAGAATGTATGATTATATGAGAACAGGTGATGCATTTGCTATATTATTATGTGGTGGATACGCCGCTGGTACATCCTGTATACAAGCATAGTAGTATAGTTACCTGGTATATCAAAGTGTGGAGGATACGCCGCTGGTACATCCTGTATACATACACCTAGGTAAATTGGGGGATGTTCAGTTGTTGCAATATATGAGTACATTATCATGTTTATTAACACACGTGAGTCACCTGGATATCTAACTAGGGGCGGGTAGTAGTACTGTGGTGGTTAAGGAGATGTTCGATAGAATGGAACGTCTAAAGAAGGTCAAGGTTACGTGAACGGTTGTCGTTGCTGAATGGTTGGGGGCTTCCAGATGAAGTTACCTGAGCAGTTTTCGAGACCGGGAATGTATAAGAGAAGTAGGACGGTTGTCGTTGCTGAATGGTTGGGGGCTTCCAGATGAAGTCACCTGAGCAGTCTTCGAGACCGGGAAGGTATAGAAGAAATGAAACGGTTGTCGGTACTGAGGTTGGGGGCTTCCGATAAAGTCACCTGAGCAGTATTCGAGACCAGAAGGTATAGAGGTGTATGGAATTCAGGTCATAGGAGTTAAAGGTTATGGAGGTAGATGTTTTCTAGAGAAACGTGTATGATTATGATGTTATGTTATGTATGACTTGTTATGTGTTATACTTGATAAATGTTGTAAAAAGGGATTTTGCAGGTTCAAAGGTTTAAACCTCACGAATGAGGTAATGTTTTTAAAATGTAGAACTCACCAGCGTAAGCTGACCTTTTCCCAAAACCATATGTATGTCAGGTTTAGGCGAGACGTCTGGAAGCAAGGGCGGAGCCCTCGTGTTAAGAGAATGATCGGGCAAGCTATAGAGGAAGCTGATGAGCGTGCTGGCTAGTTGTGGATAAATAAAGACGAGATATAGTTGATCGCTATATAGATAGATTGTAAATTATCTCAGTTACTTTACGTACTTGGCTTTATATTATAAATAAAAGTTTTAAATTTTCCGCTGCTTATCTCTGTTGTGCCACGTGTTCATGAGTAAATCCGATGAGTGACCCCTCCTAGTGCCAAGTCTGGGAGTGGGCGTCACACTAATGTATCCCTTGACTATTTCCGTGGAGTCAGGACTGGAGCGACCAAGTCGGGGCAGGGTCGTCAACCCAAATAGATCTATTCACAAGCTATCGTTTCGAATGAACTAATTGAATTCAATTAATAGTGGGACTTAGGCATATAACATGAATCAACATGAATACACAGATTGGGGTTTATGAAAAGAACATGCAATCAGTACGTCCTACAGAAATCATAATATCAGACAAAATGAAATTTGAAAGGCATTCATTGAATTCTCCCCCATAATTTGAAAACAGAAAAGTAAAAGGGGCCGTGAAACTCACTTGATATGAAGATGGACTGACAGATATGAATTGAATGAAGTAGCCTAGCAAGTGTCTACAATGTAATATTAAGACGTCTTAGGGGTCCGGCTATATGGGTTAGTGAATACGTCACCCAATGTTCAAGGTTAAGTCTCGACTGTTATTACCCGATGACAGTGATGGAAATCCTAGAATATTATTTATTGGCTAATAAATAATATTGAAGTTGATGAAATTTATTATTTATTTGAATAAATAAATAATAATTAGATTTTCGTGTTTGAAAAATAAATATTGAATAATATGGATTATTTTTCATTAATCATCACGAAAATATAAATGTTTAATTTATTAAATATTTATAAGGTTTTGAACCCCTTTAAATTAATAAATAAAAATCTTTCATTTATTAAGGTTCGAACGCGTGTAGTATACTGCGCGTCAATACATGGTATTTGTCGCGTTTTATGAAAGGAATTTTGACACTTGAAAATATATCCACTTGTGTGAAGAAATGTTTCCAAAAATATAAGAAGTTATATTTTGGTAAAATTAAGTGTCGGTTTGTCCAGTAGTTAGCCGGTTTCACCGGTTTGATCGTTTTGACTCGTTTTATGACTTCTTAAGTTTCCTTAACACTTAATATTTGTTAATAGACTTGTTTTAATGTGGTTTAGGGTCTTAAGTTGCCAAGTGTGCCGGTGGAAGTTTAACTTGTAAAAATTGACATTTTCGAGTTACCGAAAGTTACAGTTTTGGTCCGGTTCACTTCTAAAACATGTTTTTCCATTTTTGAACTTTAGGAAACGTTTTTACATGTCAAAATGAGCATGTTTTATGTTCTGGACCAGATCCAATTCTTGTTCAAAAGTAAGTTATATTTTTCGTCAAAAAATAGTATTACGGTATCCGATTGTTCCGTTTTTAGGTGTTTAACTTCTTGAATCGTTTTGTAAGTTTGAAACATAATCTTGGCAGCCCTAAATCATCCATTACAATTCCTAAGTGGTCATTTGTTGGTCACAAGGATTGTTACTTAATTTCTTTAGGAAAATGAATGATATTTTATCATAAAAATTCCATGTTTACATTTCTTTAGAGTTTCATGGTTGAATCTTTGATAAACACTTTTATGGGCTCAAAATCATCCTTAGATAACTTTGGTTTCAGTTTTGGGGTCAAAACTATGAGTGTTTGAAAGATTGGAAAAAAATGTATACTTTTCTAATGTGACAATAGTTTTTATGACACGCATAATGTGTGTCATCTCTGGTTAGTTTTGCAAAACATATATTTTCCATGAAATCCGATTTCCAAACGTTTTGTTTATGTATTTCCACCAAATCAAACACACTAGTTCATTTAAACTTAGGTTATGTCATGGTTTATAAACTTTGTCACCGTTTATGAAACTTTTAACATAAGAGTTCATGTTATGTTCATATTTTTATAAATAAATTGGTTCAAACAATATTCTAGTTTTCCATCAAAGAACATAATGCTACTAACATACAAGTTTGCTAGTAATCATCTAACAACACAATCAAGACTTAATCATGAACATGAATTTGTGACATTATATGAATAAATCATGGAATAAGTTAAGAAAAGAAAGAGGTTTCCTCACTTAAACTTAAACCGGATCGGTAAAGGACTTGATGGGTTGTTGAATAAGCTTCCAAGTTTAGCTCCTAACCCAACCTTGATCTTGAATTTGAAAGAAATGATGATGAAAGAATGGAAGGATGGTCATGAATTTTGGCAAGAAAACAAAAGATTAGAAAGGTATTCATGAAAGAATATAAGAAGAAAATGAAAGATTAATGAAGAATGAGATGGTAGAGGTGGTTTACCTTGATCAAAGAAGGTATGAGGGACTTGAATGAGTGGTGGATGATGGTAAAAAGTGGTGGTGGTGGTGGTTTGAAAAGAGGCCGAGAGATAGAGGGGGTGAAAGAGAGAAATGTGGGTGTTTGTTCTTGAAGTGTTAAGTGAGAAATGAGGTGTTTAAATGTTATAAAAAGGAGGTTAAGTGTTGGTGCTTGGTTCGGTTTTAATGAGCCAAGAGGGAGGCTCGGTTTGGTTGCTTGAGCCGAGAGCAAGGAGAGAGGAGAAAAAAGGGGTGAACTTGACTTGATTCTCTTGTTTTGTGGCTTGAAAAATGAACAAAAGGGTGTGTATGTGGGTGTATGTAGAACCGGCAAAGAGAGGGGACAAAGGGAGCAAGAAGGTGGCTAGGGAGACAAGAATGTTGGGTGTGTAAGTGGTCACAAGGTTTACCCAAAGGATCTTGTGTTTTGTTATGTTTTTGAGCAACAACATTGTTTAATATCTTGTAAACATGTAGGAGGGTCTAGGGACAATGGTTTTAGGCTTGTGATTATAGGTGCCAAGAAATCTAGTAAAGAACTAGTTGAGGCTTGGTTGAATTTGGACAAGAAAAGAAGAAGAAACCGTGAGAAAGAAAAGAGAAAGAAGAAGAATGGGCTTAGGCCCAATTCGGAAAAGAGAAAGAAAGAGAGTGGGCCGGCTCAGGCCCAAATGGAAAAAGAAAGTCGGGCTGGGCCGGTCTGGGCTGGGCCGTGAGGAAAGAAAAACGGGCGGGGAGACGGGCCGGGAAATGGGCCAAAGAGAATGGGCCGAAGGGTTTGGTCCGAAGAAAGAAAGAAAGAAAAGAGAAAGAGATTGGGCCGGTAGGCCCATTGGGCTCTGTGGGTCGAACCGGGTCTCGGGTCGGGTCGAGTTGAGTCCGGGTCGATCCAACGAGTCCAACGACACTTCGTTTGAGTCAAAAGGATAAACGACTGAAAAGTCGGTTTTTGGCTCGAGAACGGATGATTTATATATAAATATAAATCAATAAAAAAATGAATAAGTGTCGCGTTTATTTTTGAATGTATAAATAGTTATACATGCCCTTATGGCTGGAACATTGGTTGCTGCTGAGATGTTATCAGGTGAACTGAACCAGATTAATCCTGAGGATGTGGAAATGCTTGATGTTTCCTAGCAAATGGCAATGGCAGTTTTCCGCGCCAAGAAGTTTATGGCAATAACTGGAAGGAATGTGTGGAAGGATCAGGATAAGATAAGAATGGGTTTTGATGAGCAAGCTCAGATGCTTCAACTGTGATGATTACGGGCATTTTGCAAGGGAATGCACTAAGCCAAAGAAGGAGAAACCAGAAGAGAAGAAAGCTGGAGATGGTAAGGGAAAGGCAGAGACAAAGGCCATGGTTGTGCAGGATTGTGGGGAATATCAATGGGCATCGCAGGTAAAGGAACTCAGTCTAACTCGTACTATGATTGCTAAGATGGAGAATGATGAGGAGGAGGAGCATGCATTTGTGGTCACTGAGGAGAAGTCAGGAGATGAGGAGGAGAACCTGGTAGAAGACAAGGAGCCATTTGCAGCCGAAGTCGACGACACAAAGGTATGTACTAATCCCACGTGTGCACGTTTGATTCCTGGCCTTAGACAACTTTGGAAGGATAGTGAGATAGAATTATTTGATATGCAATGTTCTAGAAGTTCGTTTAAGGGTAGATGGGAAAAGAGTGAGGAGAAAGTCAAAGCCCATAAACTAGATATAGACAAATACCAAACCCTCTGCTCCTCCGAAATATGATTCATAATCGAAGATCTCATGAGTTTTTGAAGCTAGTCTTCGGTTTTCGGCTTCAACTAAACTCCAAGCGGAGCTCCTTTTCCACTTGAACTACTGTTCAGGTTGAACTCAGTTCCGCCCGGACCACCCAGGTCCGCTTGAACTGTTCCGCTCGAACCTGACTTTTTCCGGTTTAACTCACAGTCCGCTTGAACCTATCCGCCTGGTCTTCAACCGGACCAACTTCCGGTTGAACTTAAAAACAATAAGGCGGCTCTTAAGTGGCTTGCGGCGATGCGAAGTGCAAAGTGCGCCATCAAAGCGCCACATTGCGCCTCATACGCCCACGCCACACGCGCGCGCGTGCGTGTGCGAGTGCGAGTGCGAGTTAGGGGTGCTTCGCACCCCTCAGGGTCCAAGGGATGTGTCCTACTAAAGGAAAACAATAGTTGGTAAGGTTCCCACCTTATAAACCACTTTTGGTTTCATTCCCCAACCAATGTGGGATGAGTTAACATGCTATACTTAGCATTTTTCTCTCTAATTTTCGCAGCTTCACAAGTTGCGAGACCTCAACTTTGAGCTTCGATATCTCATTCATACGAGCTCGGATTTGGACGTGGTTTGATGCGTTGGAAAGCCCTCACAACGTACTACACAAACCCATTAAATACAGAGGCAACAACCTATGTTATCTGTATTTTATTTTAGTCCAAAGTTGGTGAAAGACTCATTTTCACACTTAGTGAAAAAACTCATTTTCCACTAGTTTTTCTCCCAAAATTCCAACATTAATTTCCTTATCCCGCCCGCTTGCTTCCTCTCTTCCATTATATTTGCAAAGCATAACGTACAAGTGTTTTGTGTTCTTATAGATCTCTACTCTGTGTTCTTATAGATCTTTACTCTAAACTGGTTTTATACTGAAAGCGACTTTTAGTTGATACGACTTAAAACACAACTTTAAAATTGTAGTTGATAGATCTGAATTTGGCCCAAGGGACCCTTTGCGGCCCTTCTTAAATCCACAAGATTTCTCATGTTCATTCATATTGTCCGTGCAAATCCTTTTGGCTCATAGAATATTCAAGCATGTAAGAGTCCCACATTCTGTTATGCCACGTGTCGCCATCTAGTATGATCTTTATGCATCATCAGATCTTCACTTTTCATCCATAATTGCCATCTATAAGGTTACGTGCCTCCACACGTCAAGAATGAACCTTACTATCCATGCAACCCCATACTTAGAGTTGCACAAATATTCATTCACCCTCACCTTCATCTTCACATTCTTTCTTCTCAAATTCTCTGATCACTGATTATCACGTTGGAGGGCCATCGCAGGGCAGCATTTCTTGCCCTGCATTGGTCCTGACGCGTTGTTACTTCTCCATAGCTTACTCCCATCATCTCAGAGATCTGATCTAGAGTTGAATCGAAGTTTGTTTGATCAATTTCACCAACCCAAAACTGAGTTCATGATTTGGTTCAAACATTAAAGCCATCCTTTTCCTTTTTCCCGGTGAATTCCTACCTCATCATAATCAATTCATCTTCTGATGTCTGATCCAAACAATTCACTTCCTCCGATTCTAGATATGCTTAAGAACTCTGTTTTTGCTACATCAACAGGCACTGGGGGCCAGCTCAATGACTCCATAACCCCAGTGATCACCGACGCTTTCGGTCCCTCACATGATAGAGATGAAATCCCATCCAATGACGATGATCTGGTTGTCATCATCGATAACTATAATTATTTGTCTTCATAGCTTCCTAAATCATCTCAATCTGCTCTCACAAACCAGATCAATACTGCCTCCCAAAATCAGGCATTATGTGGGGGATCTAAAATCCTCACCGCCAATAGTTCTAACCCCGCTTTTGCTCACGCATTCAATACCACATTACAATCTCAATTCATGTTACCATCATTCTCGCAATCTACTCCATACACAGTTTACTCCACTCCGACCTTAGGATCTGAAAGTGCGTGAGCAGTGGATCGTCTACTCGATCTAGCTATTTCGGATATAAGAACGTAATTAAAGATTGCTTTTATTGTTCACAAGAGAACAATAGTACAATCTGGATACACAGAGAAAACATCTTAGGAAACACACATAGAACTCACTCAGTTCACACAGATTCACTCAGAAGTCTTTGAAGATTACAACATAAATTACTATTTATACCAAGTAGGCTGTTCACGAACTGGGACACCAACGAACCGTGGGTTCGTTGGTCACGAACTCACAGTTCGTGTCCCACTTCGTTTGTGTGTAAACTCCAATCTTTAATATTCTCTGATACATCATTCGTCGAACCGTTTCATGCTCTAACAAACTCGCCCTCGACGTGTACTGTATCAACACTTCTACAATAGTCATCAGTATCTTTAATCAAACTCCCCCTCAGATTGATAGTTAGTCCGATCTTGAATACTTGACAATGTAGAGCGTATTGTGTCTTTATCAATAACTTCCGAAGACTTGAAGAAATGATATCCTCATTCACTTGAGTACCTGACCAACATAAATAATCCTGGCGCAAAACGTCTGTTTGAGACTCCAAGATATTTACATATATTCAGCCTTTTGAAAACCTCGTATCTCGTGTCGATCAGGTCGAAAATAAAGCAGAAACAAAATATTTTTAACTTTACTAAACTTTGTATTAAAACACACCTAAAATCTTTTTGGTATTTTCAGAAATGAAATGTAATCAACAAAACTGAACAAACTCTATTTTTTTATGAGAAAAATCCAGACATGAGATCATATCAGACATAACGCATCTAGCACATTTTAGTTTCAACTTCATCCGCATTCAGATCAAGATATATCCATTTCAATTCATTTTTAGCATTTGACAAATCAATTGTATAGCTTTCTGATATATTTATGGTATAGTAATAAAGCACCGATAACATGGTCCTCATACTTTCTAGAAATATCGAGCAACTCATCATTTTTTAATTTATATTTTTCTCAGAGATGTATTCATCCATTGTGTGTCATGCAAAAAGAAAGCAGAACGTTAAATCGTCTACCTTAAGGTCGATCTTTCGATACGCAAATAAGGCCTCGGATTTAACAAAATAAAAAATAAAAACAAGTTGAAGTTGTATAATTTAACAACTATCAGGTCAATACTTCCGTATGCGCAAAGAAAGTCCGATGAATTATATGAAACACCAAAGAAAATAAAGTAGAACCTCAAAAGAACAACAATCAGGTCGATCTTTCGATACACAAAGAAAATCCGATCGTTTGAGAAAATAAAGAAAATCAAACAAGTTGAAGTCTTTGCAAAATGAACGCATGCATACACAAGGATATCTCTTATTCTATTTTTGCAAATTTATCACATAATACTCATCAATCACAGTTATTAGGCAAGCATTATCTTGATATCATACTTGCATATATCAGATTTGTCATGCATTTTCTCTTATTTAGCAATAACTTACAACTTTTACATCTACTTTATCCATGGCAGATAACGTATATGCTGATGTACTATCATTTCTCACTGTTGTTGGATCAAATTCTCTTTTTGAAAATTTTCAAATTTTATATTTTTCCGAATTATCCTAAATTCTCCCCCTATAATTCAAACATACACTATTTTTTTTTTAATTTTCAAATTTTCTCCCCCTAAAACAAAGAAAGAAAATAAAACGAAAAACAAAATATAAATTGACCGATTGACATTTGACACGACATTGAAAAACCACTTGTAACACAAAAGCTCAACTTTGAAAATCAATTTGTAAAAGATTTGGCAATTAGCTTAAATAAACATGCAAGAAACCATAGTTAGTAACAAAGAATATCACCAACTGGTCTTCTTGATCACCTGCATACACCGGAGAAAAATTAGATCGTTTTGGATTGACCAAAGTTCCTTGGGTCGCCCGTTGTCTTCCACGTAGTCATTATTGGCTCGGACCTTTATAGGTCTCCAATTTTGTTTTGAAAAATCATTTTTGATAACCTTTGAAAATGATTTAGCATTTTTAGGTTCAAAAACCAAATTCTCATCAACTTGTGTAGTCGACGCAGCAGACTTTGTCAGTTTTTGTGGTTTATCAAAATTTTTACCGTTAGCATCAACATATTTGACATTTTTCTCATGAAGAATTAGTTTAACATCAGCTTTGTTGGTTGTAGCCGATGAACATTCAGCAACATAGTGCTCGTAATGTCGGAATACATAACATAATATGTGTTGTCTCTTGTAATCAACAATGTTTTCATCAACCGGTCGTGCATCTCGCAACCTCGTCGGTTTGTGAACATGTCGCACATTTGGCAAATCATAGAAACTGTACGAGTGACCAAAAGGTACCGGATAATGAAAATTATCAAAGAAAGTATCATGATAAAACCTGTTTGATAAGCGATTAGAGACACCAGAAGAAAACCATGGAGTTCCACATGAAGATCCTTTGGAAGTCGAACCACCAAAATATGAAGAATTGGAACAAAACCGCCTCTTTTTTTGTACACTTAGGAATCTTTGCTAGGAATCTTTGAAGTATCCTTTTTTCACAGATTTCTTTGATTTTTGATCCTTCTTTGCTTTGTTCTGCATAAAAGCTTCCTTAGCCTGTTTCGTAGACTTTGGTAAACTTGCAGAATCTATCTTCTCAGTATGTTTCTTAACCTTTTTCTTGCCCTTTGACTTCTTCCGTTTCTTGTCAACTTCCTTCTTCACAAACTGAGAATAATCAAACTCTGGTTCTTGTAATTGATCACTAGATGTGGAATTAGTGATAATCACAGGAGCAGGAACTGAATGACTCAAATTACTAGAAGAACTCTCTGGTTTCTCTCTCTAGAACACACACACAGACATGACTCAAATGACAGAAGTGTTACAAGCCCATTCTAACACAACCTATATATAGGTAACACATTCTGGCCAGCGTACCATCCAACGTACCATTGGTACGGGCGTACTATTGGTACACTGCCCCCTAAGACTCACACACTAACACACTCACTTAGATACAATACACGAGACACCACATAGCATTGGAATATGCTCTAACAGATTCTAATTCCAACTCACTAAGAAGATGTGAAAATTTAGTAATCAAATCGGAAACACTCTCATTTTGATAATGACGAAAGTTTTCAAACTCTTTCTTGAGAATCTTTGTAAGCACGTTTATCAGATCGGTTTACTGGATGCAGAATCAAACGAGTAATCTAATCGAAAAATACAATGTAAATAACACTTCTTGTATTAGAAACAATCAGTGTATAATAAAGGACTTCAGAATGTTCTCACTAGGAAACACACACAGTTAAGTTCTAAACTCACAGTTCTGAACTAAACAGAGAAACACGAAACTATTTATACTATCCTAATGCAGTGAACCATTTAAGTCAACAGGCCATTTGGTTCGCTACTAGTGAACCAACTGGTTCGGAGCATGGTTCGCTGGAGCATTCTATTACAAAACCAACAATGTAAACAACAAACATATAGACTTAGCATTAGACATTAAAACTTATCCTAACAAACTCCCCCTTGTCTCATGCTAGTCTTCAGAAGCCTTCGTCTCAGTCTTCTTCCAAAATCTTCGTTTGTTGTTTCCAGAATGAATTCCAAAAGCATAACAAACTCGAATCACTTTCTAAAATTGCAATGCTTGATCTGAATCATCAATATGATACATAATGTTGTTGTGATAGAGTTTCTCGATATCAGATTCAGATAAATTCACCAACCACATCGGATCAAAAATCCGAACCACCTTATAGTTTTCTTTAATTACGATCACCGCTTCCGCAATCCTGTTATCATAATACCACCATTTCAAAGTCTGAATGAAATTCTGCTCTAACCTCTTCAATGGAATCTTCTTAGTTTAAATGGTTTTCTGTACTTCAACACTATAAGCGGTTTTTCAGTTATTGAATGGATCTTAGTTGGATGCTTCTCGTATTTTGGTCTTTGAGGCTTCAAGTACTTGAATCTTCCTTGACACTCTTTATGAAGATTGGAAAAAAATCATCAAGACCACTTTGACCATGATTCAAAAATGGTTTTCTGGTCAGCTCTCTCACATCACAAACTGGTAAGGTATTGAACCTTTTTGCATTCTTTAAATAAATGATTCCAAACTCCCTTTTAGTTGCATAACACTTTAGTTCAGAATCATACATCCACTTATGATGTTAACAACAGCTTCACCTTTGTTATCGACATACCATCTTTGCTTCATAGGTTTCACCGGAGGTATATAATTTGTTTTGTATTCCTTCATCCATTCATCGAATAACTTTCTACGTTCCTGTTCTTTAGCGAAACTTTCAGACTCGGTTGTCTTAGAGTTTTTCTCAGATGCTTTCTTCTTCAACTCTTATTCGACTTCCTCCTCATCATCTTTACCAAAGAAGTTAACACTAATAGAAGAATCATCTTTAAAATTTCCATACACTTTCGGATCATCAGGATATTCTTCAGCAGTCATATCCTCAACTTCCACTTAGTCCTTTTCAACTTCAATGTCTTCACTTGAATCATTATCATTACCATAAGGTTCAACAACAGGAACATTATCAACTTCTTCCAAATTCAAAGCATATATCGTTGCAAGTTGTTCTTTTGTAAATGCATAAATAAACTCTCCTTCAATTACACCTTGCTTAGAAAAAGTAAACACCGCAGTTGAGCATTGTTGTGTAATTGGAATTAAGGGGCTTGAACCGGCTCCTAAAACAGAAAGAGGTTCGTCAGATGATTAAGGTTAACAATGTTTGTTTATGTACGATTCTGGAATCCCATGTGACTGTGGGTAAGTTGTTTAAGGTTTGTAGGAATGTTTTTAGAAGATGGGAATGGACTTCTAATGGGTCGGTTTGTCCGAAAGGCACTCGTATTATTCTAGGATGGGATTCAGACGTTTTTGACATCTTCATTCTTGCTCAGTCCGATCAAGTTTTGCATGCTCAGATTACGTATAAACAGTCTAAGCAGGTGTTCTTTTGTTCTATAATCTATGCGGATAATAACCATATTGATAGACGTGTTCTTTGGAATGACCTGAGAAGGCATAAAGGGGTTGTTAAGGATGATGCTTGGGTTATTATGGGGGATTTTAACTCGGCCCTTAACATTGAGGATAGGATGATTGGTCCTTCAAAGATTGATGTGGGTATGTATGATTTCAAGGCTTGTGTTGAGGATCTGGAGATTTTTGATATTAACGGTAATGGGTTCCACTTTACATGGAATCAAAAGCCTAAAAAGGGGGATGGTATTCGTAAAAAGCTTCATAGGGTATTGTGAATTAATTCTCTTATGCTTGTGTAGTTTAACGGTATTTCGAATCATTGTCCTTGCATTTTAAAGTTGGCTAAGCCTTGTTCTCTGAAACCTAAACCCTTTAAATTTGCTAACTTTTTGGCTTCTAAACCGGAGTTCATGGGTACTGTTGCATCGGTTTGGGATATGGAGATATGGGAGTTCATAATTTCGTGTGACTAAAAAATTAAAGTTCTTGAAATTCCACTTCGTTCTATGCTGTTTAAACAAGGAAACCTTCATAAAAATGTTAAAAATGCTCGTAGTAAGCTTGAGACGATCCAGATCGATCTTGACAAAAATCCGATGGATTATATGTTGAAGGAGGAGGAGGCTTGATGCCTTAGGGCGTTTTTGATGGCTTCGGCTGATGAGGAGGCGTTTCTAAAGCAGCAGTCGAAAGTGCATTGGCTGACTACGGGTGATATGAATTTGGCTTACTGTTATGCGTCTTTAAAATGTCGAACCCATCGTTGCTGTATTGATATTATCACGGATGGCAATGGTACTAGATTTGAGGGAGAGAATGTTGTTACGGCGTTTGTTCATCACTATGAGAATTTCCTTGGTTCATTTACTGATACGGTTCAGGCTCCTTCCCCGGACTTATTCGTTAATTGCCTTGATCCAATTGCTGCTAATAATATGATTAGACATGTTTCTGATAAGGAGATTAGGGATACGGTCTTTGCTATGGGTGATAACAAAGCTCCTAGTATCGATGGGTTTACTGCTTGCTTTTTCAAGAAAGCTTGGTCGATTATTGGGAAAGATGTTTCTCTTGCTGTGTCACACCCCGGTATTTATTGTGTCGGTTGCGAACGAGATGGATCATAGTCAAGATTACATAGAACGACCTCTGGATGATTAAACAACTAGAGCCGTTTAAAAGATTAAGTTAATTCAAAATGTGGAGTTTCATATAAAGTTGAAGCGGAAATAGTAGTGAAAGTACGTTTGTCTTAATTGTTACAAAACAATTATATTTCAAAAAGATTTGAAAACATGACACCGTTAGGTATTATGCAATGAAATCTCCAAAAGTGCAGCTCGGATTGACCATGACTCCAGAATAAGTAAATGCAGGTCCTAAATGATATGATGTCCTGAATGCAGCAAGTTTCAATCACCTGAGAATTCATATACTAAAACGATTCAACATAAAGTTGGTGAGTTCACAGGTTTAGATAGCATGCATGTAAAGTTTGATAAACAAGTTTGATTAAATCATTCCATCGTTTGACAATTTGTATAGATACTGTTTTGTAAATTACCATGAACCTTGAATTCCGAAATTAACTGATTACCCACTCATGATACTATGTCCAACAATACCGCATGGCCAAATAAAACTGTATGCACTCTCTTGACTATTAAAACGGAGTCAGGATTGGAGCTACCAATCAGAGCAGGGGCGTTAACCCAATAGATCTATCCACGAGTCATCGTTTCTGTTTGTAAATTAATCGGATTCAACTAATAGTGGGGTTTCATCATAACATGATCAAGCATGATACAATACGATTTGGACTAGAAAAGTTCATGTAATCAATAAGGTAACAAGTAATGTATTTGTCAGGCAATGATTATGTTTGTAAAGAATTCTCCCCCAAGTATTAAAACTGTAAAAGAAAGGGGCCGTGAAAACTCACCTGACAGGCAAAGGATTCAGTAAGATAGGCAAGTAAGCAGTCCTATACAATGTTATAAGACAACTTATAAAATAGAAATTGGGTTGACATCTAAGTCACTCCAATTTGGTTGGTCAAGTCTTGGTGTCATGGTAACCCGGTGTTATGATACGATATCGTTGACCTTAATGAAATATTTATTGAAAATAAATATTTATTGTGCAATAAATAAAATTTTATTTATTTCCAAGATAATAATTAGTTTAGAAATAGTTTATATTTCTCAAATAAGTATCATGTGAGTTTAAAGAAATGTTATAGGAGGAAATGAAGGTTTAATGTCAAAACGAGCTTTTTGTCGGTTTTAGCCGCATTTCCCGTTATTTGTACTTATGACTAAGGCAATGATCTAATGAATAAAAACACATTTATCTTCATCATATGATCATACCAAGTCAGAAAATTCAAGTTCAAAATTCCAAGTTTCTAGTTTTGTCGGTTTTGACGGTTTTGCCGGTTTGTGTCCGATTTAGCCGGTTTTGATCCTGTGACTCGTTCTAAGGCTTTGTAAACTACCAAAACACTTTGTAAACTTATTATAAGTCAACTTAAGTCCATAAAAGTGTCCAAGATCAGTTGTAACATTTATTTGTTTATCTTTACAAAAATGGGTTTTCCGGGCCCGTAAAGTGTCCGTTTTTGGTCCCGTTTTTCCCCAAATTTAGCTATTTTCAAAAGGGATCTTGTACTAGGGTTTTTATGACTAAAAACATACTTTAAATACACTTTAAGATGGGTCCAAGTTTCTGACCTAAAATGGCTCTAATTTATCTATAGTTTCCGAGACTTTTTAGTGGGTTATTTTTATAGATATAACCGTCCAAACATATCAACAAGTCGTATGGTGCTATCCATAGCCTTCTAACATGTTAAAAATTTCTGACCTAAGGTTCCAAGAGTCACAAATTTCGGATCTAGTGGTTTGTTCATAAAATCAAGGCACGTTGTACACATACTAGCATTATAACACTTGTTTTTCCATAGATCTATATAATGTAACATACGAGGGGTTCAAAAATACATAAAATCACTAGTAGAAACACATGATATACTAGATCTAACATGATCATAAACAAAGTTTTAGGTTACTAGAAACATAGGCGAAGATACAAGTTTAAGGTCACCATTTTTAACCAAGACTTGTGGTTGGAGTTCTAGATGGAAAACATGACTAGTTAACATGATTAACTAGAGAAAAACCAAGAAAATAACTTCTACTAACTTGTAGAAATCGTGGAGAAGGATGAAGGATGGTAGATCTTGCTTCCTTGAGTCTCCTAGTAGCTTTGATCTTCAAGTGTTCTTGAGTTTGGATGAAGAAAAGCTAGAGAGAGAGAGTAGAGAGAAAGAGATGCGACGGTTGGGAGAGGGAGAGAGTGAAAGGGTGTGTGTTTTCTTTTGTGGAAGTGAATGAGGATACTAGGGTTTCTTTTTAAGGTTGTATATATATATATAGGTACACAAAATGTGCAAGTAAAAGGCTTGATTTATCAAAGAAGGAAAGGAGGGAGGGGGTGACGGTTTTGGTTCAAAACCGTGAAGGGAGGAGAGGCCAAGGGGAGGGGCCGGTTCTAGGGAAGCAAGGAGAGGAGGAGAGAGGGTCAAAGGGTGAGAATCTCTTGTACATGTAGGTTGTAAGGTGTAAGGGTTTAGGGTGGCTACATGATGATTTTGTCTAAGTATGGTACAAATGAAATAGTGTATGGTTTAATTAGTAGGAGATTAGTAGTAGGTTAAGATAAAGGTGGTGGATTACTACTAATGTTGGTTACTAATTGTCGGGTGTCGGGTTTTGATCACGAAAGGCATTATGATCAAAGGTGACAATTGGGATTTGAACATGCATGGGAATGAATATGCATGGAGGATAATAAATCATAGTTGGAGAAAAATAAAAGATAGCAAGTCTTGTTTAAATATAGTTGTCGTTAAATGGTGAAAAACATTGATGTTAAATGTTTATATCAAAACCTAGTGGTTTTTCGTTATAAAAATACTAAACATTTAAAGGGTTTACTATTTGACGTAGTTGATAAGTAAATAAATAAACTCAAGCGTTCATTGGATATTTACACGTTGAAGTAACGTTACGAGCTTTGCATGTAATTTGAATATTACAAAAGTGATAAGATAATATAAAAATTCTTTTTATATTAAACCACATAGTTGTGGTGAAATTTCTTGTTATTGAAATTCCATCGGATATATATATATATATATATATATATATATATATATATATATATATATAGAGTTGGGGTAAATTACATCCTCTTTTTTCCATACAACCTGTGCGGATTAATCTCGTCCATTGATCTGGTGTGTTTTAATCCGATAATAACTTAATTACATAATTATCACGTAAGGGCATTTTTGTCTATTCATGTAATTTTAGATTTTCCCGCCTATCTTGTAGAGTAACTGCATCACCGTAATTTAAGCAAGAGATCACAAACTAATTTAGGCGATTATGTGGTAGTTTTCAGTATTCGTCGGCGATATCCTATGTTTTTTTTTCGATATATAGCATTGGTGTTATATCAGTATTCGTCATCGATATCCTGTGTTTTGTTTTTGCCATGGAGAATTTGTCCGATAACTCTTTTGAAGGTATTTTTTTTTTCCGATCATAGTTTTTAAATCATACATCGATCCTTTTTTATAATGTTTATTTACTGATTGATATTGATTATCTTTAGTGCATTCGATATTCGAGTTTGTGAAGGAATTGATTGAATTCGTCTTTATACACAGATCGTATGTTTTTTCTTGTTTTAGTAAATTGAGATGTTTATGCAGGGATTCATATAGATTCCAATCGCAATTAGATATATAAAAGAATTATTGAATAATTACATATTTTCATAACCAGTAGTTAAAATTAATGTATTTTATTTTTCAGAGTACACATTTGGTGGTGTTTTTCGATGCTTTTCGTTAATATGGCGTTTTTTAGAAAATTATATGATATTGCTGGGTTTAGTGTTTTTAGAGTTATTTATGGTGTTTTTTAGATTTTTCTATAAATAGAAGTCATCTTGTGTTCCCGTGTTTAATCGTCTGTATATTATATTTCCTTTTGTTACATTTTTTTTATATATCGTATTGCGT
The DNA here is from genome assembly GCA_039602395.1 of Deinandra increscens subsp. villosa. Taxonomy (NCBI): domain Eukaryota; kingdom Viridiplantae; phylum Streptophyta; class Magnoliopsida; order Asterales; family Asteraceae; genus Deinandra; species Deinandra increscens. The sequence continues at coordinate 217 of JBCNJP010002737.1, read as the reverse complement.
TTTTACATGGCATGTGTATTGAAGTAGTTTTTGTTTTTTTTCTGGTTTGACAGATGCCTATGTCCACAATGTTGTTGGAATTGAGGTGACTTCACCTAACTCTAGCACAAAACATTACATACCTGATGTTCCAGAGAAGTGTAAACCGTACGAAGGAACGCTTTTTGGTTCGCTTGAGCATGCATTTAATTATTATCAGAATTATGCTAGACTTTCT
>JBCNJP010002736.1:0-11616 GCA_039602395.1 Deinandra increscens subsp. villosa | reverse complement strand
GGTTTGAGATCCGTTGACGAACCTCGATCTCTACTATTTGAGATTTGTGTTTCAGCTGAGCGGTTCTTTAACATCGCCGGCAACCTCGATCTTTAATCCATTCTAGGGTTTACACAGCGGCGCTTGGAGGTGAGTTTCTTTGTGTTCAAGGGTAACATTCGATTAATTCCTAATTGTAATGACAAACTGAAATCTATAATTGGATTCATCCCTAATTGTAAGAACAGACTGATATGAATAGCCTTCTTTTCAACGATAACATTTAGTTTCTTTGTTATTTTTTCTTGATCTGAGCATAATTTTAGGGTTTTAAATCATTTGAAATTATAGTTTGTGCTTATTTAAAATATGATAATCCTTCTAAGATCGTAATAAAACCCTAATAAGATATACATGATGACATGCTACTTATGTGGTTAAGTATCAATAAGTTTGCCTAATTACACGGAACGTGTAGGTTAATTCTACTGGCAAGTTTATTCTTTTCATAATGTTTAAAGTTTCAGATTGCTATGAGATTGAAGGACACATTATCCTCTTTTTACAGTCAAACTTCTTTTACAGTCAAGGAGATGCATGATTTCTTTATGGATATATATTAAAAGGGTCGAGACAAGTTGTACTAATTTGTTGAAACAGACAAAAGTTAACCTATGTGTATTCAAGTGTTGATACTATGTTTATACTATATAAAAGAAGTTATGTTATTAATTTAGCATTAGAGTTATTAGTCATATTTATACACTAATAGTTTGAGTTTTTTGTTGGTCATCCTTATTTAGCAGAAAATCAGCTGCAGACTAGAGGGAAATAACAAAAGAGAGAAACAAAACAATCGAAACAATACGTCATTTTCGGCCACGGCGAGGTGTTTGCGCGCAGCCGTAAGCTAGATCTGACACTGATATCACATCTGAGCCTTATGGCAATGACGATGTTGGCTTCTATTTACGTCTGCAAAGTTAGTCAAAGAAATTGATAAACTTCTTTGTTCCTTTTACTTTTGTAACATGAGGCTATGATGTTTATCCATCTTTGATGATACACAAGAGAGCAATTTGTTTCTCTTAGTGATGCCATCATATAAGATGGTCTGAGCCTAGATTCTAATGTTGCTATAAAGTTACAGAGCTTGGTTTCTTTCTTGGCTACAACAAAAGCGATTGAAATGTCTCTGTGATTCACTGGCCTTCATATAAGCCAATTTATATGGGTACATGTGTAATCTTATAGTACATGATTATTTCTGAATTTTATGGTGATACCAATGGTATAAAGCTATGATGTTTATCCATATTTGATGAAACACAAGAGATCAATTTGCTTCTTTTAGTGATGCCATCATATAATATGGTCTGAGCTTAGATTATAATGTTGGTATTTGTTGGCTTACGATCGCTTGAGGTTCATGTACTTCTGATTCATTACTTCTCATGGCTGCTAACTTTTGATGTATTTATTTTGAAGCTTATTATTGCCTCTTACAGTTGCTTCTTGAGTTGAGTATGAATATTCATTCGATGTAACAATGCATACTTATGAGTTTTATGCTCTTTCTCAATGTAGGTATTGCGTGTGTTCTCTCCATTCACTGTCCATTCACTTATATAGTTATCTATAATAGTGGTAATAGAAGACCAGGTAATGTGGTTTAGTAAAGAGCTTTTGTTTAGTTATTAAAGTTTATTAGTGATGGCTAAATAATCTCATTAATTGCATTAATTATAAATAATTCCTCATACACTTTTTTCTGTAATTAATTGTCTTAATTAAGTGGGTTTTAGTTTTATGCAAGTCTAAGTAGCTGATTGGCGGCGACAATGGTGAAGAGTACGGCGGTGACGTGATTCCGGTGACATTTTCTTTTATTTATCATCTCTCGCTTCTTTGGTTTAGCGTTTGTTGTTTACATTTTTTGGGTTTAGGGTATGGGTTAATGTAAAAAAAGAACGATTTGAAAATTTAATTTTTTAATATTGAATAGACGGACCAAGAAACTACTGCCTTAAAGGCTATTGATTTCGGGCTCTCCGTTTTCTTCAATTCAGGTGCAAAGTTTCAACATGACATAGTTTTTATCTAATATTTAAGACTTTCTTATAGCCTTATGTCTATTTGTTTGCATAGAATGAAAATATTCAAATTCTCTACAGGAGAAAGATTTAATGAAATCTTAGGGAGCCCATATTACATGGTACCTGAAATCTTGAAAAGAAACTATGGTCCTGAGGTGGATGTCTGGAGTGCTCGAATGATCTTATATATATATATTGCTTTGTGGTGTCCCACCTTTTTATGCAGGTCAGAACACTGATAAACCTTTGTTATTTTCTTGAAATAGACAAACGTGTAAAATTAAATGATTTAATTACCAAAAAATGTCTCAATCGGTTTAAAAGAAACCCATAGTTAAGTGTTCACTTCTCTTTATTAAAAATGGATCATTCTTAATAATAGTTTTTATAGTCATATTTAATAAGTAGTCTTTTTATGGGATTGAGATAATAAGAGAGTGTTGATGGACCAACCCGACCCATTTCACCAACCCTAAAAGTGTACCCACTATACAACCCTCCGTTTTGGAGGTATAATTTATTTTTAACATTATTTTTGGGCAAAGAATACAACCCCTTTAATTTGTTTTTAACATCATTGTTAGTAGGTATAATTTATTTTTAACATCATTTTTGGGTAAAGAATACAACCCTCCATTTTGCCACCCATCATAAAAGTTTACTACTTTAATCCTTGAATTATCCAAGAGAGGTGTAATGTAATGAAAATGGAGTAACCTCACAATGTGATTAAAAATACAAAGCTAATTGGTATACACAGTGTTTTAAGATAACCAAATTTACTGATATATGTCACTTAGATTATGATGTTTGGTACTGATAAGTGATAACACCCAAAGTTCACACAATCTACCACTTTTAATTTTTAAATAATAGGTGATAAAATTAATATAATTAGTTCCTTTATGTTGCTTGGTGTTTTATTTGTTATGTAGCAGGTTGTGGTTGGTAGAAGGAACATATATTTAATTGACAAACACCTTGCAAAATCATGTAGAGTGTAGAACCTATTTTACTAATATTGTCTATGTTTGAAGAAGCTGGTGGAACAGGACAAGGAATGCAACAAAGGTATAATTTATTTTTTAACATCATATTGTCGTATAACTTTCTTTCGTTTAATGTTAGAAATAACTTTAATTTCACCATTTTGGTTGGTTTGTTGTAACAAACAACTTTAACTTCCATGTTGTAGCTATATTATTACTATCATTAACTCTTACATATACATCATTTGCATTATCTTTACATAGTTTTAGCTGCTCCAAATCAAAAGCAATTACATTTTTAAAATGAAGCTCCCCGCCGCAACGCGCGGGAGGTATCCGGCTTGTTATTATTATTATTATTTAATATTATTATTATTTATTAAAATTATTAATATTTAATATTATATTTATTATTATTGATTAATATTATTATTATTATATTATTATTATTATATTATTTTTAAGCAGGATTACGGCGTTCAGTCCTCTAACCGGTTTCACAGTTCGTCTGAACCAGGCGAGAAATTACTTGAATTTGATACGATTAAATACCTTTGTATTGTCCAAAATAGTAAATACCCGTTTTTCTTTCGTTTAGCTGCCGGAGGATTATTACGTATACGGTTCAAATTCACCGGAGTGGAGTCAAATTCCCGACATTGGTTCTACTTATGACAATCAACCTCAACATAGCCAGCAATATAACTATGATGAAGTACCACGGTCGTCATGGGCGCCCCACGTCGGTTCTGATTATGACGGTGAGTAATACGACTTTAGTACTGGACCTTCAACGGTACCACTAGGTGACCCATCATCACCCCCGCCAATGAAGCAGGAACATATTAGTGATGATGAGGGTTTAGCGAGCCCACCTCACGAGTCTTATTAAATTCGCCTGCCGGACGTGGATTATAGTTTTGGTGACTTGGTAAGGCATAATCTAAACCTTAAAAATTTACTATTGTAGTTTATAATATATTATTCTAACCGTACCTATATTATAGGTTTTTATGGATTCCGAGGAGGTGTATCTCTGGGCCAAACAATTAGGGTTTGAAAATGGTTACTCGCTTGGGAGAGACAGACGAAAAGTAAGAAGGGATCAAAATTTAAGTACAAAGCGTGGATATATTATGGTCGTGGTCGAGAACCAGAATCCACCGCTACCATTCGAACCTTCGGTAGTAAAAAGATTGATTGTCCTTTCGATTTGGTTGGGACATACAATAATATGTCTGGGCGTTTCGAGATGGACCAAAGGAAACCTTACCACAACCATTCTTCCACGAGGTACATGGAGGGGCATGCACATGTGAGAAGATTGTCTGGTGAACAAGAACAATTTGTCGAACAGCTTTGGGAGCAAAACATGCCGCCTTGCCATATTGTAAGGGAATAATTTGTGGTTTGTGTATTAAATCATCACTTGGCGGACTATTTTGAAGGCCTATGTGATAGAATAGGTGGAGATTACCTGGGTTATGGTTATATTGGGTCACTGGGCCAATCTAGATGTGGTTGGGCTCAATTAAACAATGTTTAGAGGGAGTTTAGTGGGCCTATATGGTCAAAAACGGGAATTAGTGGTAATTAGGGTTACCAAAGATAGATTAGCTTGTTTTCCAAGCTAATCTCCCCCTATATAAGGATAGCTTATTTAGGAGATTGTGGTTGGTTGCTCCATTGGTGTTTTGCGGTTTTTGGTGTTCACGAAATTCTCCCAGAGAATTTCGATCAGTGTGTAAGCAATCAAGGTCAATAGTAAAGTGCTTTTCTTCAATCGGTTTGTGTTCTTATTCTTATTGTTATTGCTTTTTCATATTATTCTCGATTAATCTTGAATCACTCTAGTGTTTGGATTCCGCACACTCACTAGAGATCGTGATATCGTGTTTGGGTTAATTTCGATCCTTACAATTAGTATCAGAGCCAAGAAACACAAGTTTCGAGGCTCTCGCGATATCAGATTCAAGTTTTAGGTGACTAACGATTTGAGTTTGTTGGTGATTTTCAGCTTTTAGCACGTTCGGAAGTATTTTTGCAGGTTTCAAGTCAAGAAAGGAGCTTTCGAGTTGCTTAATTCGTGATTTGGAGACTTTTCGACCCCGTTTCTAGACTTTTCGATCGACCTCCTGATCGAAAAGCCTTTTCTGTCGCGCTGGTTCGATCGAGAAAGTCCCCTTGTGACTTTTCGATCAGCCATCTGTCGATCGGAAAGTCCCCCTTGTGACTTTTCGATCAGCACCTTTTGATTGAAAAGTCCCCCTGTGACTTTTCGATCAGCTTCGTTTCGATCGGAAAGTCCCTTCGTGACTTTTTGATCAGCTCTGTTTCGATCGGAAAGTCCCTTCGTGGCTTTCGATCAGCTTCGCCTCTCGATCGGAAAGTCCCCTTCGTGACTTTTCGATCAGCTTACACTTTTCGGTCGAGCCGAAACTCTGCCCGATCGAAAAGCTGTCTTTCCGATCCGGTTGAGACTTTTCAATCCGATCATGGCACTCATTCAACCAGGTAGCACTGCATCTACCAACAACAATGAGATATGTTGTAATCCTAAGTGTCAGGCAATTTTGAATGAATGTAAAGACTGGGAACGTAAGTTTACCAATGAGACCCTAAATCGCGAATTAATTACTAGAGACCTTAGGGAGTCCAAAAGTAAGACCAGAATATTTAGAGAGAAACTTGAGGCCATTCAGGTAGATGTTAAGAGTCTTCAAAGTCAATTGAGTGATCAAACCGCATATCTTAGAATTGCTAACTCAGAAATTGACACATTAACTAAAGAGGTTGAGGAACTAAGAACCAAACTTGACACCTCCCAATCTGCCCTTGAAAAAATCAAGTTAATTAAAAGAAAATGATGGACTCTCATCATGCTTTATTCAAATCAGAGGAGCGACTCGAGCATGTAAAAGAAACATCTGGCCTCGGGGATGGAAATTTTCCTCCCCCATTACAACATGAATACATCAGAGTGCCCCGAACTACCGATGAATTGTTGAAAGAGTCCCTGAATGAAGCAACCATGGTATATGGGCCTCAACTAGCACATAAAGATGAAAAGACAGCCACTGAAGCAACTCAGTCTAATACAACTACTGAGTGTGCAAGCTCAAGCTCCAGTGAGGTGAAGAGAGCTGATGAAGAAAAGTTGGTTCCTTATCCAAAGATCGAGACTCTTTATTCCAAAGTGGTGGATGAGGTAAAGCGGGAACGAGTGGTGATGACTACCAGACCCAATGGTAAGATATTCATGACATCTGGGTCTATGTTTGACCAAGAACCAGATGCTGGCTATGAACTACCATCCTTCTACACTAAGTTCAAAGGCTTGGGTCATGATGGTGGTTTATCATCTCACATTAAGAGCTTAAGACCCAAGATCACCATCAAGCCTCCAACTTCGGTTCCTATCAAGATTGAAATGCCCAAGATAACAAACAAGTCTCCAGTTTCATCTGTAGGCTCATGCAATTGCAGTTGCGGAAATGCTGCCTCGACATCAAAGAATACATGGAGCACAAGAACTGAAAAGATAGATTCAACTCAAGCTTCAAGGAACCAGTCCACAGTCAACCCAAGATCTACAAACAGGTCAAAGATGCAAACACAAGCAAATGGTGCTCCACCTCAACAGCTAAAGACAAACGGTTACACGTTTGACTTCTATCTCAAGAAGCAGACATGCTTTAATTGTGGCAATCCTGGTCACATTGCCCGAAATTGTCTCTATCGTCCCTATGAACCATATTATCCGCAAAGTCGGAGTGTTTCATCTCAGGAATCAGTTAAGTCTAAGCCAATAAAGGTGCAACCGCCTAAGGCAATGAAGACTGTTTCTCCTAAGATAAAACCCTCTGATCAACATTGGGGCGCTGCTAAAGAGCAAAGAACATTTTCAAATCAAAAATATGTTTTTTCAAATTATGAAAATTTTCATAAAAAGGTGAAGAAACCAATTTCAAAACAACACAAAGATGACAAACCTAAAGTTACCCCTCCAAAGGTAACTAAAACTGTTTTGAAAAGAAAACCTGAAATGAAGAAGGTTGAAATACCTAAAGTCACTACTTCAAAGGTGACTAAAACAACTTTCAAATCACTTGGAATTTGGAAACCAAAATCAAAGACAACTGCAGCTCAAATTCCTGATTTCTCAAAGGGAGTGTTTTTAAAAGAAGTTTCATTTATCGATGCTTCAGGAATACCCAAAACCACAATGGCCTGGGTACCTATGGCTAACTGATCTCTCACCTTGTGCAGGAACAGTCAAGGAGGACTTTCATTAACCTTGTTTGCTTGTTTGTGATAGTGATTGTTCCAGGCACAGGATAGGAGGCATCTCTTCACTTCATGACATGCAGATCCTTATGGGGGGTATGTTTCCTTGTGAGAGGTAAATCTGAAAAAAAAATCAACAAGGTACTGTCTGAATTGTTTGTTTCTTGGCTAATTGTTTGTTTCAGAAAATTTTCAAAAGATAAACTTTGAAGGTTAGCTTGGCCAGTTTTAGTTGATATTTAGTGATGTGTCTGTGTGTCAATAATAATAATAAAAAAATGTGTGTTGATTTTAAAAATCAAAAAGCAAGGGGAAGAATAGAAAAGATGAAATAGTTGACCCCTCAAAAAGTGTGCTTTTTAATTTTTAATCTTTTGTTTGTGTTTGAGAAGGCAGGGAAGTGAAATATTTCCGTTCTCAGAATGACTGACACGCGTAAGGCAAAAGTGAAAGACATGATCCAAGGTGATGTGCTCGGTAGGCTCAGTTTTAAAAACAAAGGTATGGGTCACAACACTTAAAGATAAAGTATGTCATTTGACGGGAAACACACACTTAGGTTAAGTACTTGTTCTATTTGACTGCGAAATTGTTCCCGATACACACGCCGGACTCCAAAGTGTTGAATCGAAAATCTCAAAAAGTCGGCGTCCCCTCTGTTTTGTGTGAGCAAAGATCTGGGGATGTCAAAGCCGTCAGTCAAGTCTTGACTTTGCTTTGCGTGAGCAATGACCTGGTGTAGAATGGTTGACGTGTTAATCAGATTTTCCTCTGTTTTGCGTGAGCAAAGACCTGGTTAGTCTAGATTAACGTGCTTGCAGATCACTGTATATAATTTACACCCCAAAAGATGCCAATGTGCACAACAAAAGAGACCCTCTAGCGTCCAAAACCCTTTAGCCCTGACTTTGTGACTAGGCTTATGTGTTTGATGAAAGGGTACCACCTGACTGATAAACGCCTCTGAGTTGAAATCATACAAGTCTTTGTATATTATTCCTATCTCTTTTTATGACTTGTTCTTTCTCTTCTCAACCAAGTCTCGAGAAAAGATTCAAAACTCTGGATATGGGAATGTGAAAATATGTGGTAGGGAATGACCAAACTTGATAGACTGCACATATTAATTACCTAGGATTTGTGTGTGACTGTCGGATGTTCATAATTAATGCACCTAAAAGATAAATAAGTGACAAACAACCGGGAAAATGAGGAACATGGGTTTAAGAAGGACCAATATACTAGCAATCGCCTGGACGTGTTCGAGTAACAGATGCTGAAAAGGGTTCCTCAGTTCAGACAAAGACGGTTTGATCCCAAAATAGAACCTTCTCATTTAGTAATTTGGTATGTTTGTTTTGTTTCTTTTGTGTTATCTTAAGTTTATGAATTGGCCAGGCTGATTTGAGAAGTTTAAATAATTTTATATGGGTTTTATGCAAGAAAGTTTGACCCTCCCTCAGAACCTCAGGGGGAGATAATAAAAAGAGTCCTCGGGTTCAGGGAAAGTTGTTTGGTTAAGTAATGCTAACCCGATAACCAGTCATCATTGTTTGGTTAGTGTTTGTTCCATGTTGTGCTTGACAGGTTAATTGAAAAAAAAAAAAAACAACTCATGAAAAAAAATCAAGGACTCAACAGTTTTCAAGAAGGAGCAAGTATTTGAGAATCCTCCTCTCATTACATGTTCGTCATTTGAAGTCCAAGCTAATGCTGATTGAGAGAACACTCCCTAAAGTCATTTGTTGTTGTCCAATGAAGATTGTTAAAGAAAGGAATCTTCACCAACCCATGCTCAAGCCAAGGTGAAGACTGCAAGTTCTTAAGATTGAAAGAAGAAGACATTTAATATCACAAGCCAAGGGGAAGATTGTAAGGGAATAATTTGTGGCTTGTGTATTAAATCATCACTTGGCGGACTATTTTGAAGGCCTATGTGATAGAATAGGTGGAGATTAGCTGGGTTATGGTTATATTGGGCCACTAGGCCAATTTAGATGTGGTTGGGCTCAATTAAACAATGTTTAGAGGGAGTTTAGTGGGCCTATATGGTAAAAAACGAGAATTAGTGGGTAATTAGGGTTACCAAAGATAGATTAGCTTGTTTTCCAAGCTAATCTCCCCCTATATAAGGATAGCTTATTTAGGAGATTGTGGTTGGTTGCTCCATTGGTGTTTTGCGATTTTTGGTGTTCACGAAATTCTCCCAGAGAATTTCGATCAGTGTGTAAGCAATCAAGGTCAATAGTAAAGTGCTTTTCTTCAATCGGTTTGTGTTCTTATTCTTATTGTTATTGCTTTTTCATATTATTCTCGATTAATCTTGAATCACTCTAGTGTTTGGATTCCGCACACTCACTAGAGATCGTGATATCGTGTTTGGGTTCTTTTCGATCCTTACACATATACACTCCACCCTGAAGAAGTAATGGCCGGGTAGCGTCTTCATTCGAAAAACCATATACAACGTCATAGACAAAATTAAGTGTAAGAAGAAAATGGGTTCACCCCCCGATAGAAGTTCTCGAGAACTGTCTTCGTGAGCTACAATTCATATTCTCTACTCGGGAAGATCCTAAGACGAACATCACTCAAGAGGTCTTCTTCATCAACCCCCCCAGTCCTACACTACGTGGCGTGCTTTCCCACATGTGTTGATGATCGACGCAACGTATAAAACGAACATGTACAAGCTACCATTCGTTCAAATGATTGGCGTGACATCGACAGGTAACTCGTTTCTCATTGCAAACACATTCATAACATATGAATGTGATGATAACTATACGTGGGTGCTAGAGAGGCTTAAAGAAATCCTGGAAGGGTGTTACATGCCACGGGTGATTTTAACAGACAAGGATCTTGCTCTTGTTAATTCATGTGGGAAGGTATTTCCGGACGCTTCTCGTCAGCTTTGCAGGTGGCATATTTAGGAGAATATCTTCACAAACTGCAGGCAAAAGTTTAGCAATAAGGGCGTGTATACATGGGATAGTTTTACCCGTGACTTATCGTATTTGTGTGAGTCTTCGAACGAGTAGCTGTACCAGATGAACAAAAATAACATCTACAAAGGACTTGTTGAGATCAACCGACCAGGTAAGTTACCATTATTGAAAAATGCAATTGTTTTATTTCACGTGCATATGGTCACGGTGTCTAATTTTAATAATTATGCAGATGTTCTGGAGTATCTGGATAAGAACTGGTTGACCGACGGTTTAAGGTTACGTTCATCTCGGCATGGACCAACAAAGCTCGTAATTTCAAGCAACATACAACGAGCCGGGTCGAGAGCGAGCACGCAGCTCTAAAGCTGCATCTTAGGAGCACCAACGCTTCACTTCAGCAACTCGTGAAGCATGTACACGGAGTTGTCGATTCCCAGACGGGTGAGTTGAGAGCTGCGTTGGCCACGAGCAAGATAAAGGTTATGCGCCATCATAGGGACCGAATGTTTGACTACATACGCGGTAGGGTATCGCATAAATGTCTTGATCTGCTGGACCGGGAGAGGGATAGGATGGGAAAGTTCCGTGAGATGAATGTTATGTGTGGATGTCAGATCTTCACCGGTTCTGGACTGCTGTGTGCTTGTCGGGTGGAACGTTACGAGCAGACAGGTTACAAAAATTATATATGTATTATCGTAAAAAAATGTAAGCATTTTATTAACCGTGTGTACTACTACAGGCTCAACCATCCCTTTAGGAGACATTGACCCCTTCTGGCAAAAGCTTGATATTGACACCCCGACACACCCGTACGAGGAAGAGCCTATTAACTATGAGGTTGATTTTGAAGAGATTAAAAAGACGGTGATGTCAAAACCAGAAAATATAAGAAGACAATACATGGCAAAGTTAAAGGGTGTGTTCAACTCAGGCGGTTCAGGCAAGAGGGAGCCGTAGGTTAAAACCGATAACCGTGGGCGTCTACCGGTCCGGTTTGGCCGATCCGGACCGGCGAGGGGTGTTAACTTGGAGCTTTGGGGTGTCCGGATAGAATCTCCGTTATACATAGGCTGAGAAAAAAATTCGAAGAACAAACTGCCCCTTTAAGGGCAAACCGCCCCGGTTTGATTTCAGATTTTTTTTAATAATATTTATAACATATCCTATATATTACTTAGTCATGTTACATAATAATTATAACATATCTTATATATTTCTTAGTTAATAACAATTAATTAATATTATTTATTTCTTTATTATAAAAAAGCTAATAATTAATATTATTTTTTTATTTTTTTATTTAATAACATA
>JBCNJP010002729.1:0-10000 GCA_039602395.1 Deinandra increscens subsp. villosa | reverse complement strand
TTACGAAAATGATTATCAATTCCAGTAAAAGGAACAAAAACCATCTTGTACCTATAATAAAAAAAATTATAATCAACTTATCACGCATTTGATCGCATGTTATACTAATAATAATGCATGCATTAAAAATTATCACGCAAATGAGAAAAAAACTTACTTGTTTGTATTAAAGGTGACATCAAAAGAAACAATTTCTCTAAAATGCTTGATACTTGGCCTTAGATTCACCATCAGCCTAAAACATTCCAGTTAGTTTCCCCTCATCATCAACTGTGAACTCAAATGAATAATCAGGAAGATAATCTTTCTTGTTGAGCATCCTTCTCACAACCATCTCAACATCATACTCACCAATATAACAGTTTAACTCCCATTTGAAGTTCTTACATTCAACCACAGTCGCACCAACATTTTGAAAACCTCCATATTTTTTCTCATAACGTTAAACGCTTTAACTGGACCAAAGTTCAGTAAAGATAGCTCATAAATAAGTGATTCCTGGACTATTGTTAACTTCCTGTTTGAGCGAAGAAAATGCATGTCTTCTTGTCCAACAAGGTAGTGATTATGCGTCTCCACTAATTTATACACTTTGTATGTTAAACCATCACTGAAAGTGTACACAATATGTGCAAGACAACCAGTGCGCGTAGAAAACTTTTTCCTAGGTTTTACCTTATTTTTACCCTTACCATGAGTACTTGAATCATACTTTTTTGAAGGGCTTATTTCCTTCCTTGGAACAAAAAAAATGTTTGCCCTTAATAACACCACAAACCTCATATTGAAAACCTTTCCTAACTGTAAATCCTGATTGTTTAGCATACTCATAGTAGAAGGTCTCAGCTTCATTAAATGAAGAAAAGATTAAATGTTTGCCCATAGTAGAAAATGTTTGCCCTTAATAACATCACAAAACTCATATTGAGAACCTTTCCTAACCGTAAATCCTGACTGTTTAGTATACTTATAGTAGAAAATCTCAGCTTCATTCAATGAAGAAAAGATCATGCCCTCTTGAGGTTTAATTGGCATTGGAACTAGTGGAATGTAACTTTCTTCACTTCTTAATTCTGTATATCATAACTCAAAACTCACGCAACTCATAATAGGTAATGACGCATCATAACCTTTTACCAAAAAAACTCACAAAACTTAATAACGCAACTATATTTAATAAATGACGGAACAACTTTCAATAATCACACAACTATATTTAATAATCACGCAACTATACAACTTGTAACTTCTTCATACGCCAACATAAAAATAAATAACGCAACCTATTATAATAATTACGTAACCTATATTCTAAACACATTTGATAGTAAACTAAATTTCGTATTAACGTAAAGTCCAGTATGCACCACATATCAATTACCTGAGAATTCATATACTAAAACGAGTCAACATAAAGTTGGTGAGTTCATAGGTTTAGATAGCATGCATGTAAAAGTTTGATAACAAAATTTGATTGAATCATTCCATCGTTTGACAATTCGTTTAGATACTGTTTTATAAATTACCATGAATCTTGAATACCGAAACTAACTGATTACCCACTTATGATACTATGTCCAACAGTACTGCATTGCCATATATAACCGTATGTACTCTCTTGACTATTAAAACGGAGTCAGGATTGGAGCTACCAATCAGAGCAGGGGCGTTAAACCAATAGATCTATTCACGAGTCATCGTTCCTGTTTGTAAATTAATCGGATTCAACTAATAGTGGGATTTTATCATAGCATGAACAAGCATGATACAATAGGATTTGGACTAGAAAAGCTCATGTAATATATAAGGTAACAAGTAATCTATTTGTTAGGCAATGATTATGGTTGTATGAATTCTCCCCCAAGTATTAAAACAGTTAAAGAAAAGGGGCCATGAAAACTCACCTGAATGATACGATTCAGACAGTAAGGCGGAATAAGTAAGCAGTCCTAACAACGTTATAAGACATCTTAGGATATAGAAATTGAGTTGACATCTAAGTCACTCCAATTTGGTTAGTCAAGTCTTGGCGTTATGGTAACCCGATGTTATGATACGATATCATTGACCTTAAGGAAATATTTATTAAAAATAAATATTTGTTGTGCGATAATTAATAAATTAATTATATTCATGATAAATATTAGTTTAGAAATAGTTCATGGTTAAAAACATTTATCATATGAGTTTAGATTACTTTTATTGGAAGAAACAACAATTTCATTGTTAAAGTCAAAATACGTTTTTTGCCGGTTTTAGCCGTATTTCACGGTTTTGTAAAAAATGACTAAGGCAATTGACCACATAAACAAATATATATTTATTTTCATCATAATGATCATAACAAATCAGAATATACAAGTTCAAGAGTTCACTTTCCTAGTTTTGTCAGTTTTTCCGTTATGTGTCCGATTTAGCCGGTTTTGATCTTATGACTCGTTCTAGGGCTTCGTAACTTACCGAAACACTTTGTATACATGTCTTAAGTTATTTTAAGCCTCTAAAGGTGTTCCAAATAAGTTGTGTCTTTATTTGTATATCTTTACAAAAATGGGTTTTCCGGGCCCGTAAAGTGTCCGTTTTTGGTCCCGTTTTCCCCCAAATTTAGCTATTTTCAAAAGGGATCTTGTACTATGGTTTTTATGACTAAAAACATACTTTATATTCACTTTATAAAGGGTCAAAGTTTCTGTACAAAATTAGCCCTAATTTATCTATAGGTTCCTTGACTTTTTAGTGGGTTATTTTTATAGATTTAGCTGTCTAAACATATCAATAAGTCGTATGGTGCTATCCATAACCTCTTAACATGTCAAAATTTAGGATATAGGGTTCCAAAGAGTCATAAACTTCAGATCTAGTGGTTCATTCACAAAACCATGGCACATTGTACACATATTAGCATCATAACACTAGTTTTGCTTTAGATCTACATAATGTAGTATATGGGTTCAAAGTACATGTAATCAGTAGTATAAACATAATATTTACTAGATCTAACAAGAATATGAACAAATTTGTAGGTTATTAACATCATAGAAGAAACATACAAGTTTATATCACCATTTTAACCAAGACTTGATGTAGGAGTGTTAGATGCATACAAGGAGGTCATCTAACATGAAAAAACTAGAGAAAAAGTAAGAAAACGAGTTCCACTAACTTGTAGAAACATAGAGATGGATGGAGGAGGCTTGATCTTGATTCCTTGTTGCTCCTAGAAGGCTTGATCTTCAAGTGTTCTTGAGGTTTGATGAAGAAAAGCTAGAGAGAGAATAACGAGAGAGAGAGAGAGAGAGAGAGAGAGGCGACATGTTTGAGGGAGAGGGAAAGAAGTGTGTGTGTTTTGTGGTGGGAGGTAAAATGGAAGTAAGCTAGGGTTTCTACTTTAGGTATAGTATATATATACTAGTACACAAAGGAGGTAGAAGGGGTGTTTGGTTCAAGTGGGGTGAGGTGGTGGTGGTTTGTGGTTGAGCCGAGAAAGGAGGGAGGCCAAGGGGGTGGGGGCCGGTTCATGAGGAGCAAGGAGGAGAGGAGGAGGGTCAAAGGTTGTACATATTAGGTAGGGTGGTGATGGGATGTCTTTGGTTGTGTAAGATGATGATGATGATGATGAGGTACAAAGATGAATAACTTATTGCTTTATGGTTGGGTAATTAGTAAGTAATTAGGAGAAAGGTGGGGGATGGTTACCAGTAATCGATGGGAGGGTGTTCGGGTGTCTGTTCGAGCCGTGATCGAGGGACGGGTCGGGTTAGGCTCAAAGGTGACAAGGGTTTTGATCATGCATGGCGTGGACGTGCATGGTGGTTGTCGGGTTCGAGAAAAGAAACAAAACAAGCCGTGTTTAATCATGATTGGTTTGAATGGTAATAAACGTCTATGTTGATTATTTTATATAAAAACCTAATGGTTTTTCGTTATAATAATACAAAATAGTTCATTGATTATTTTACGTCAAATAATATTACGAACTTTGTACGTGAAATAAAATACTACAAAGGTGACGAGATAATATAAAAATTCTTTTTATATTTAGTTACACATATTGTTGTCAAATATTTCTTATTATTGAAATTCCACCGAACATATACATAATATTCTTGTTTTTTAAGGTCGATCGTCGAAATAATATTGTAGGGTTACGCCAATACTAACAGATAGTTTGCATATTACGTTATCTACTTAACTAAAACACAGATTTATGCATACGGAAACAGTAAATTAAACGTTAATTTATATAATTTTCTTTGGGCAAGTTACGGGTTGTCACAATACCAAACACAGGTTCATGTTCCATGATCTCGATAACAATTGAATAACCTTCAACAATTGAATAATCAATTTGAACCGCCAAAAAAACTATCGTGAAATCGGGGATATCGATAACGCCGATAACGTGATCTCAATTTGCTATAGAATTTATATATAGGGCAATGCTGATCTACATGAAAACATGAGGAAGATAACGGATCCCTGATTAATAGCGCGCTATAAATCATGCAAGTCTTATCATTTAAACGATGTAAAATGACGAATAAGCCCATCCGCGAAAAAAATTGATAATCCACGTTTCAACCCCTCCTCCCTTCGCACGCTTCGCACGTAAAAAAGTCTTTATATTTGAACTTTTATCTATATGGGTAAGGATCTTGCGAAAACTATTTTTTTTTGCGAAAACCTAAAAACTAACACTAAAACCTTCATAACTTTTACATACGTTAATATTTTTCTATGAAACTTGCACCAAAAATCTTAAAATTCTGTTGTCTTTGATTCTGGAAAAGAAATTGATATTTCAAAAAAAAAAAAATTAGTGCACATGTGTATTATTAGTGCACATGTGCACCATTTTCATTAGTACTACACAAATGAGAATTGTCATGCGAAAACATATTGTTTAGGTTAAAAAAATTTAAAAAACTAAAATATTCATAGAACTAATGATAATTCTACATATGCACTATAACTATTAGTTATAGTGCACATGTGTAGCATAAAATTTAAACAAATTTAAAACGTTAAATATATTTTCAGAGTTAAAGATAACACAATTATAAGATTTATGGTGCAATTTCTCTTTTAAAATATTAATGTATACGACACGTATAAAGTGCTTTATTATTAGTGCACATGTGCACTAATAAAAAACCACGAAAAACTAACAAAATTATAACGTATTTGATGCGATTTTTCTATAAAAAACATTAACGCATACTATATGTATGAGTTTTATTATTAGTGCACATGTGCACTAATAAAAAAACGACGAGACGTTAAAGTTTTTTTTTTAAGTTTCTCCAGAATTAAAGAACTCGTAATTCTAAGGTTTTTGGTGCAATTGTTTTTAAAAAATATGATCGTATGAAAAAGTTATGAAGGTTTTAGTATTAGTTTTTAGGTTTTCGCAAAAATATGTGGTTTTTACATGATCCTTACCCTATATATATATATATATATATATATATATATATATATATATATATATTAGTCGATTCATGCTAGATTATGTGTAATTTATATGTTTATGATTGGATTAGCGTTAGATTAATTTTGATTAATATTTGTGGCATTTGTGATTCCATAGAAATAAATATATACTGAGACGTCCTAAAAATACATAGTTTTATCTAAATTGTTTGACGCCGCATGTTAGATTTAGGAATAATCTACCTCATGACCAAGATCGTACGTTATCACCATAATTAAATCATCAACGAGTCGTCAAGTTGATTGTGTCGTGAAAAATTAATTATTTATTTATTTCAATATTTATTCCTCCATCTCGTTTAGTCGTCAAAGTCGTCTTCGGGTCTAACCGTTCCATTGCATGGTGTCATTGTCTATTCGTGTCTTATTTGCCAGGTAAGTATTCATAACCCATCTTTCATTTTAATGTTTTGGGGGTGTAACATGTATCACTATTCAAAACCCCTAACTATTTATTATGCAAAACTCTATGCGATTTATGTGCTCTATGTGTGATATTCTATTGTGTGATACTTGTTGGATTCTATGTTTGGATATTCGATAATCGCTAATCGCATGTGTACCATTAACCATCGATCTGTGGTAACAATGATAGATCTATGGACTAACAACCCACTTGACCTGCCTCGCGTGTGGCGCCGGGTGATTGCTCCCTAACTGTCTAGGTTTGGTGCACATCACATATATGACTTGTTGATCACTGTTGGATAAAACACTTGACTCATTGAATCACAATGCTTTAATCTATATAGTATGCTAAACATATGTTTACTCACAAAGTATTCGTTGTTGACCCATATTTTATACATGTTGCAGGTTTTGCTATTTGATGATGTTTAGCTTGTTTATAATACCATAGGATGCATGTAGACACAACGTGAACTAAGGTGCTGTTTGTTTTTTCAGATGTAAAATGTCTGCAGTCTGCGGACCACATCTGCAGACATCGGTAGAAGAAGAGGTGGACCAAACCTCTGTAGTCTGTAAGAAGAAGACTGTTTGTTTTTTAACTTCTGCAGACTGTTAAAATAAACTGAAATTTAAATAAACAGATCTGTTAAACTTAAAATAGTTTTTCAACATTCTCATTTAACTTAAAGTTATACAACATTGAAATAATATTCTTAAAACCACAATAATATTTTTTAAAATCATTCATTCATTCAATATTTTGCATTAACTGCTCAGCAATTCCATCTCGTAACTGAGTCATATAATCCCGATCCGCTGCAGTACCATGTGCTTCAACCTCGTCTTCATTACCATTAACGTGCACATGACTATTTTGTAACGACACATTGGGTTGATCGTATTGTGCAAAGAAGTCATCGCTCAAACCCTCTTTCCTTATAAAATTATGTAGCGCAAAACATGCAATGGCAATGTTCCTTTGTGTAGCCAACGGAAATGGTGCCATCCTCTTCAATATAGGGAATCGTGCTTTTAAGACACCAAAAGCACGCTCAATGACGTTCCGAAGTTTTGCATGTGCATGGTTAAATTTTTCTTTATTGGTCAACGCACTTCTCCGACGAAAATCTCCAAGCCAATACCTCACATTACGATATGGAGCCATAAATCCTCGTGTGTGTGCATACGCGGCATCACAAAGATAATATTTTTCTGTAAAGATATAGAAAATTAACTAGAATATTAAACTAAGGTATAAATATTTTTCAAATCGTAAACGTACCTGGTGGTGGAAACGGGAATGGTGCATCTAGATCTGATAATGCCTCTGATAGTATTCTAGAATCATGTGCTACCCCTTCCCAACCGGCCACAATGAACGTAAAAATCATGTTGAAGTCACAAATTGCTAATACGTTTTGATAACAATCCCCCTTTCCCCTCCCTCTATATAAATCTTGTTGCGCTTTAGGGACAATGGCATGTATCAAAGTTCCATCTAGTGCACCAACAGCTCCTTTAAAAACCTTTCGTAGCCTCTTGTTATGTCCCGGAATGTTTGGATTCGGATTGAAAGAAGTTGGTACTATCATATCTTTTGCGAAAAGCATCATTTTATCCAACACTTCATAAAAAAATTTATGAATTGTTTGCTTTGAGTGTTGAAATCTACGCTTGATAACCACGTAACGTTGATTATGACCGATCATCATCAGAAACATAGCCATCTTTTCCTCAACCGATACATGTTTACTATCCTTTAACAAATATGTTATTCTAAAGTGTGCACATAGACGGACAAAGGATTAACGGGACATACGTAGCAATTCAATGCATTGTTTGGGATTTCCTTGCAACAACTCTAACGTGTACTGATGTCCCGTCATACGTGAATCATTGTCTCGCTTTCGTTTCGAACCTCTCTTCCAAAAAAATCGAACATACAAGTAAAGGATGATCACGAGAAGTATTTTCTTATCATGATCCATTATGATCCTGTGTTAATAAAACATAAAAAACCATTTAAAATAAGCAAGAAAACAACCATGCAATGTATTCAAGCAAAAAAACCGTACAATGTTTTCAACGTGGCCAACAAAACAGAATTCAACATAGCTAACACAAAAGAAGATAATGTTTCCAACATGACCAACAAAAACAAATTCAATAAAGCTTAAAGCTAACCCAAAAGTAGATAATGTACTCAACGTGGCCAACAAAAACAATTCATTACTACTTTATTAGTCCTAAAGTTGTTGCCGTCATCACGAGCCATCCTCTTAATACTTCAGGAATATCTGGTAATTCCATCCATGCCTCTCTCATGTTTAAGGTCCCTCCAAAAATATGAAATGCAGCTAAGAATAAAGGATCTACCGGATCTAACCCAACCAGCTTTAACTTCTCAAAACATTGAGCAATTGTTATTTTTGGCGTTTCTTTGCCTTTAACCAAATACTGTAGAGCCTGTCGTATATCGAGTGCTAAATC
Organism: Deinandra increscens subsp. villosa; assembly: GCA_039602395.1. Classification (NCBI taxonomy): domain Eukaryota; kingdom Viridiplantae; phylum Streptophyta; class Magnoliopsida; order Asterales; family Asteraceae; genus Deinandra; species Deinandra increscens. The sequence goes on along the minus strand of JBCNJP010002729.1, from coordinate 1,606 downwards.
ATCATCATTGATAGATGACGATTTGGAGGTTTTTGCTCTCTTCTTTGGATTTAGGCTCAGGATTAGGCTCGGGGCTAGGCTCAGGGGTACGCTCTGGAGTAGGCTCGAAAGTAGGCTCATGAACATAATCAGGATTAGTCTCAGAGGTATGATGATAAGTGCCGGTATCATCCTCTTCCGTGCCATTATAAGTCAGAAGTTGTTGGACACGATGATAAGAAGATGATCCAACCCCTGATCTTTGGGTTGATGTCCACTTACCATTCCCAGTGGCAGCATTACCATCAAACAATTGAGCACAAAGTTCTGGAAAAGGTAATGGAACTGATTTCAATGATGCGGCCTTCGGATGCCCCTAAGTAAAAAAATATATATATATGATTATTTGTTTAAAGGTAGATGTTAAGAAATTATATATATGAACATACCTTCCTAAATTCTTCCCATTCCTCATCCGTTAAGGTAAAAGTGTTTGTTCGAGGGTCGTATATGTTGCCGGTTTTGTTTTTCAAATAAACCCACCCTATGTATTTGGCTTTAAGATTATCGTAGGCATTTTTCATTTGCTTTTGAGACAAGTCCACGCCAAAGTTTTCCTTAAGAACTTTTCCTAACTTGGTCCATGAGTCTTTGTGCAAACTCAATCCTTTTCTACCCATGGTGGTTACCTCTTCAATGCAAGTCTCTAATAAGCATTTTAGACGATCATTTGACCATTGTTGTTTCTCTCCCATTTCTAGTAATTAACAAACAATCAAACAAAACATGAAAATGTCTCAACAAAACATGAAAATTGAACAACAATCCTTATATTATATTCAACTATCAATTGGTGCATATACTCAACCATTTCTCAATAGAGAATTGAACAATTAAACAATAATTTGTGTAGTATATTCAACTAAATCATGATGTGTGTATTCACTAGAACAATGTCTCAACAATTTTTGTAGTATACTCAAGAAAATCATGATGTGCACATTCAATAGGAGAATCTCATAGCAACCTTTGTTGAACGGAAATTACAATCATAGAAAATCAAAGTCACACAATGGATCTACAACCTCAACATTCCATATGCAAAATCAGTCACAAATGGGTCTCCAAACGTTCAACATTCCATGTACAAAATCACAGTAACAAATTTGATCTCAAAAGCTTAAAAATTTCAAGAACAAATCACAGGTCATGAGACAAAAAAATCGAAATAGACTATCAATATATGTATCAAATCAGTGAAGGAAACCACATACCTTGATTTGGAGTTGATTTGGAGAAGGGGCGACTGTGGAATTTGAGTTGCGACGGCGAAATCGGAGTGGAGACCGGCTGAGAAACGTTAGAAACGGACGGAGTGGAGCAGGGAGATGGTCGGACTGGAGCAGATGGCACCGGAGACGGCCGGAGAACGACCGTCGTCCGGCAAAAACAACACCGGAGAAGTGGCAGAGTGCATCTAGGGTTTCTGGGAGGAGCGAGCAGCAAGCGACGTTTATTTTAGGGGTGCGACGTTTTTTTATTAAAGAAGAGGTAAAGAAGAGGTGTGAAGTTATAAGTCCAGGTCTGCGTGAAAAAGAGGACGCGCAGACGTTTTTAAATAAAATGT
>JBCNJP010002727.1:0-16000 GCA_039602395.1 Deinandra increscens subsp. villosa | reverse complement strand
TGTGAATAGCATGATTAATTGTAAATACTTAATTATGTGAAAATTGACCTGTTTTGGTAGCCAGCGAAACTAACGGGCGAAACTATAGTGTCGCCCGGTAGCCAGCTAAACTACCCGTCAACTCGTGACCAGGAGCTAGTTTCGCCTGGCCAGCGAAACTGCCAGCGAAACTAGCCTCTGATATAAATAAACTTAATGAACCCTAGTAGCCTCATTTGCCTCATTTCACAACCAACACACACATACACTTCTCTGGAACCTGGTCAGCCGAGAATACCATCTAGAGACCAAGATCTTAGCCTCTAGACCACCATCTCATCTCGTCTATCGATTCTTGAACCAAACGTGAGTCCCAAAAACCTTTACTTATGTGTTTTCTATGTGTTTCTTTATAAAGTATGCTCAAACCTTCATGAAAACTTGTATGCTTCTGAGATAATGCTTAGGAATGCTAGATCTACCATAAAGTCAGCAACTTTACGTTTAAAAACAAAACCATGATGATGATTTATGCAATTTTGGCCATTTTAGGGTTTAGAAGTGTTTTTAGAGATTTGATGATTAAAATGCATGTTAAACGTGTTAAAGCTGCTTGATTTATGTTGGTAAATGCCTATGGATGCTAGATAATGAATTGCATGTATGATCAGAAGCTGTTAGGTTGATTTTTAGGCAAATCCGTATGTTTTTCGCGACCAGCGAAACTGTGTGTTCTCTGGGCGAAACTAAGTAGCGAAATTATATCTCCTTCCAGCGACACTGACCAGCGAAACTATAGTGTCGCCAGGTAACCTGACCAGACCAGCTCGAGCGAAACTATCGAGCGAAATACCTGAACGAAAGTTCAAACCAGTTTCCCTGCGAAACTAGGCTAGCGAAACTGCGTCAGCAGTTTCGGGCGAAACTAGCCTAGCGAAACTGTGTCACCGGGCATTGCCTAGCGAAAGTGCTGCCCGTGCACCTAGCGAAACTGCCTAGCGAAACTATGCTAGCGAAACTAAGACCTGACCTAAAAACCAAACTTGTGAAATTTGCCTAAGTGTTATGCCATGACTTACATGATTATGCCATGATGAAACATGTTTAATATCTGATTTATATGAACCCTTGATCAACCATTGGTGTCGTGTGTCGGTATGTCGAGTCATAGTTGCAACGAGCTATGTTATGGGCCATAGATAAGTTAAGTAAAGATTAGACACGAAACTAATACTTAAGACCTAAACGTGTTCTAGGTCTTCGTTAAACAACAATATTTGGATTACTTGAAGTGTAGCAGTGCAACCAAAGGTGAGTGTCACTAACCCACTTACCGTGAGACCGTTTGGGCCACACAGAATAACTTAGCGAAAACAATGCTGATAAACTCGAGAGTGCTAGGCACCTCACTGATGAACATGAGAACACGGGATGCTTGGCACCCACTTGATGAACTGAAGTGTTTTATGGGAAACACTTGTGAACTCTGAACAAACTATTTTTGAAACAAAACTGAAAACGTTTTAATATGGCTAGTGTAGGTTAAAGTCTAAACCATATGATATCACATGTTTTCTAAGGATGCCTTATAACTTAAAAGTCCTCAACTAAAATTGTGCCATTAATTGTAAAGCGAGGGGATGTTGGGTAGATCTACTGGAGTTTGACAAACTCCGCCCCGTGGCACGGGAAGTGCACGGAGGAACAATATCAGCCTATTTGGCCATGGTCCCGAGAGGACACGGGGGAGGCAAAAACCGCGATGACTAGGTCCGCACCGTACGGGATGGCTCGGCCCCCACAAAAATAAGTCAGCTTTGGTACAAACTTCCTTAGAGCATGGAACAACGGATTAGCTACCCGCGATATCGGTTGAGTCCTTTAACTTTACGGAACTAGTACATACCCGATGACGTAGGTCACGGACAAACCATTTATAAACTGAGATTTAGTTACGAGCATTGCTTTTCACAAATAAATAACTTGTAAGTATACCTTGACACGAATTATGATTATGAGACCGGGCCAATGCATGACAAGCCCACTGTGAACTCACCAACCGTTAGGTTGACACTTGCGTGGTTTAAACTTTTGCAGATCGCTAAGGAGTATCCGCTGGAGGTTGGCATGGCACGAGAAGATATTTATTTTTGTTTAAACTAAACTTGGGAATTTTAAAACAATGTTTATGTAAAGCACGTGGTTAGTGCTAAGGACAATTATTTTTCCGCAGCGTATGTAATTTAAGACTTTGATTTATAACTTGTGTTTGAACTAACCCTGATTCGTTTAGTATTTGAAACTATGGTTGTGGATCCTGGTCTAGTCGCGCCCCTTAACGGTATAAACTCCGTTAGTGGTATTTTGGGGGTGACAAAGTATTGTTGAAGGTATCTCCTTGGAAGGGAGTGATACGCTTCGGGAAGCGTGGGAAGTTAAATCCTCGCTACATCGGTCCGTTTGAAATTATTGGGGAAGTAGGCCCGGTGGCCTATCGATTGCAACTCCCTGCTGAACTCGATGGAGTTCACAACGTGTTTCACGTTTCCAATCTGAAGAAATGTCTGGCTGAAGACATCGAAATAATTCCCTTAGAGGAATTGGAAATCGACGAACATCTGAGATTTATTGAGCAACCAGTAGAAATCATGGGACGCGAGGAGAAGGCCCTCAAACGTAGCAAGATTCCGATCGTCAAGGTGCGATGGAACTCAAGACGTGGACCTGAATATACTTGGGAGCGTGAGGATCAGATGAAGAAAAAGTATCCTCACTTGTTTGAGCAAACGTCCACAGAAACTCAAGGTATAATTTAATTTTGGGGACCAAAATTCCTTAACGGGAGGAGGATGTGACAACCCTAAAAATTTTGCTTTCTTTCCCCAGCGACGATAGCAACGACGACAGCTGATGCTGCGAACGCTACGACACAAGAATAATTTTCGGGACGAAAATTCCAATTTCAGGGGAATGATGTGACACCCGAGAATTTCAAGGTTAACTTCCGTTAGACAAACCCGTTAGTTACGTTATAAGTGTTAACTTAGTAACTAATGCATAACTAGGCCGAATACGTCCACGACCTTTGGTTGATCACCGAACCCGTCCATATGTGTTATGTGTTCATCATCGATTGTCCTTATGTGCAATGTGATTTAAATACATGACTTATTATTGTGAATAGCATGATTAATTGTAAATACTTGATTATGTGAAAATTGACCTGTTTTGGTAGCCAGCGAAACTAACGGGCGAAACTATAGTGTCGCCCGGTAGCCAGCTAAACTACCCGTCAACTCGTGACCAGGAGCTAGTTTCGCCTGGCCAGCGAAACTGCCAGCGAAACTAGCCTCTGATATAAATAAACTTAATGAACCCTAGTAGCCTCATTTGCCTCATTTCACAACCAACACACACATACACTTCTCTGGAACCTGGTCAGCCGAGAATACCATCTAGAGACCAAGATCTTAGCCTCTAGACCACCATCTCATCTCGTCTATCGATTCTTGAACCAAACGTGAGTCCCAAAAACCTTTACTTATGTGTTTTCTATGTGTTTCTTTATAAAGTATGCTCAAACCTTCATGAAAACTTGTATGCTTCTGAGATAATGCTTAGGAATGCTAGATCTACCATAAAGTCAGCAACTTTACGTTTAAAAACAAAACCATGATGATGATTTATGCAATTTTGGCCATTTTAGGGTTTAGAAGTGTTTTTAGAGATTTGATGATTAAAATGCATGTTAAACGTGTTAAAGCTGCTTGATTTATGTTGGTAAATGCCTATGGATGCTAGATAATGAATTGCATGTATGATCAGAAGCTGTTAGGTTGATTTTTAGGCAAATCCGTATGTTTTTCGCGACCAGCGAAACTGTGTGTTCTCTGGGCGAAACTAAGTAGCGAAATTATATCTCCTTCCAGCGACACTGACCAGCGAAACTATAGTGTCGCCAGGTAACCTGACCAGACCAGCTCGAGCGAAACTATCGAGCGAAATACCTGAACGAAAGTTCAAACCAGTTTCCCTGCGAAACTAGGCTAGCGAAACTGCGTCAGCAGTTTCGGGCGAAACTAGCCTAGCGAAACTGTGTCACCGGGCATTGCCTAGCGAAAGTGCTGCCCGTGCACCTAGCGAAACTGCCTAGCGAAACTATGCTAGCGAAACTAAGACCTGACCTAAAAACCAAACTTGTGAAATTTGCCTAAGTGTTATGCCATGACTTACATGATTATGCCATGATGAAACATGTTTAATATCTGATTTATATGAACCCTTGATCAACCATTGGTGTCGTGTGTCGGTATGTCGAGTCATAGTTGCAACGAGCTATGTTATGGGCCATAGATAAGTTAAGTAAAGATTAGACACGAAACTAATACTTAAGACCTAAACGTGTTCTAGGTCTTCGTTAAACAACAATATTTGGATTACTTGAAGTGTAGCAGTGCAACCAAAGGTGAGTGTCACTAACCCGCTTACCGTGAGTCCGTTTGGGCCACACAGAATAACTTAGCGAAAACAATGCTGATAAACTCGAGAGTGCTAGGCACCTCACTGATGAACATGAGAACACGGGATGCTTGGCACCCACTTGATGAACTGAAGTGTTTTATGGGAAACACTTGTGAACTCTGAACAAACTATTTTTGAAACAAAACTGAAAACGTTTTAATATGGCTAGTGTAGGTTAAAGTCTAAACCATATGATATCACATGTTTTCTAAGGATGCCTTATAACTTAAAAGTCCTCAACTAAAATTGTGCCATTAATTGTAAAGCGAGGGGATGTTGGGTAGATCTACTGGAGTTTGACAAACTCCGCCCCGTGGCACGGGAAGTGCACGGAGGAACAATATCAGCCTATTTGGCCGTGGTCCCGAGAGGACACGGGGGAGGCAAAAACCGCGATGACTAGGTCCGCACCGTACGGGATGGCTCGGCCCCCACAAAAATAAGTCAGCTTTGGTACAAACTTCCTTAGAGCATGGAACAACGGATTAGCTACCCGCGATATCGGTTGAGTCCTTTAACTTTACGGAACTAGTACATACCCGATGACGTAGGTCACGGACAAACCATTTATAAACTGAGATTTAGTTACGAGCATTGCTTTTCACAAATAAATAACTTGTAAGTATACCTTGACACGAATTATGATTATGAGACCGGGCCAATGCATGACAAGCCCACTGTGAACTCACCAACCGTTAGGTTGACACTTGCGTGGTTTAAACTTTTGCAGATCGCTAAGGAGTATCCGCTGGAGGTTGGCATGGCACGAGAAGATATTGATTTTTGTTTAAACTAAACTTGGGAATTTTAAAACAATGTTTATGTAAAGCACGTGGTTAGTGCTAAGGACAATTATTTTTCCGCTGCGTATGTAATTTAAGACTTTGATTTATAACTTGTGTTTGAACTAACCCTGATTCGTTTAGTATTTGTAACTATGGTTGTGGATCCTGGTCTAGTCGCGCCCCTGAAATTGGAATTTTTGTCACACCCCCAACATTACCACTAACGGAGTTTATACCGTTAAGGGGTGCGAGCAAACCAGGACCACAACCATTAGTTACAAATACTAAACGAATCGGAGTAAAGTCCAAGTGTTCATAATCAAAACAGTTTTTAAAAGTACGCAGCGGAAAATAAACATAAGTATCTTAGCACTAACCACGTGCTTAAATTACAAAACATGAATTATTATTAAATTCCCAAGTTTGAGTTTAAAATAAGAAATCTTCAAGTGCCATGCCAACCTCCAGCGGATACTCCTCAGCGATCTGCAAAAGTTTAAACCACACAAGTGTCAACCTAACGGTTGGTGAGTTCACGGTGGGCATGACATGCATTGGCCCGGTCTCATAATCGTATTCATCAACATGTAATAAGTATTAGTTTTATAAACATTGCCAAGTGATGTATTACCTAATATGCACTAGTTAAGTAAAGTTAAAGCGGTCAACCGATATCGCGGGTAGCTAATCCGTTGTTCCATGCACTAAGGAAGTTTGTACCAAAGCTGACTTATTTTGTGGGGGCCGAGCCATCCCGTACGGTGCGGACCTACGTCATCGCGGTTCTTGCCTCCCCCGTGTCCTCCCCGGGACTACGGTCAAATAGGCTGATATTGTTCCTCCGTGCACTCCCCGTGCCACGGGGCGGAGTTTGTCAAACTCCAGTAGATCTACCCAACATCCCCTCGCTTTACAATTAATGGTACAATTTAGTTGAGGACTTTTAAGTTTTTAAGGCATCCTTAGAAATCATGTGATATCATTGGTTTAGACTTTAACCTACACTAGTCATATTAAAACGATTTACTTTGGGGTTCTTATGAATCCCGAAAACATTTTTCAGTTTCGTTTTAGAATTAGTTGTTTAAGTATTTCACAGAATAATACCAAACTCAACTGAAGCAGATGTAAATACAAGGCGATTGCTCCTTAAAAGATAATAAAGTGACAAATAGCCTGATTAAGTAAAGGGTTTGAGTTTAAAGTGGATCAGTATATTGGCAATCACATGGACGTGTTCGAGTAACAGAAGTTGAAAAGGGTTCCTTGCTTAGATTCATACGGTTTGATCCCATAGAAACCTTCTCATGTTTGAATTGATTGATATTTGTTTATTTTTAGTTTTTCGGGTGTGAGTGTTGAAGTTTCTTTGTTGAGTGTATGAATTGGCCAGGTTGATTTGAGAAGTTTAAGTAAAATTTTATGGGTTTTTGTGCAAGAATGTATCACCCCTCCAGAACCTCAGGGGAAGATAATGTGAAGAGTCCTCGGGTTCAGGGAAAGTATTTATAGGAAACCCGTAACCTATGTTAGGGTTTTTGGTTAAATAATGCTAACCTGATAACCAGTCATCATATGTCTGGTTAGTGTCTGTTCCATGTTGTGCTTGACAGGTTAAGTGAAAAAGACAACTCATGGGAAAGAAAGTCAAGGACACAATTGACCAAAACAAGAACTGTTGCTACTGTTCTTGTTGAAGAACCAACAGGAAAAGGACTTACCCTACTGAAGAATGTGATGCTTAGGGGAAGTTTGTTGGTTCAAGTGAAGTTGAAAACATCACTGCATTTGTCAGTTGCAGAAAGAGTTGCAGAGCGAACAAATCAAGAACTACAATCAAGATAGAGGTTTTTTAAAATTTTAGCCTCTGAAGACAAAGAAATGTCAAGACAGTTACCAATGATTCAGCAAGGACCCAAGATCATTAAAGAAGAAGCAAGTGCATGAGAATTCTCCTCTCATTACTTGTTCATCATGTGAAGTTCAAGCTGATGTTGATTGAGAGAACGCTCCCGAAAGTCTTTCGTTGCTGCCCATTGAAGATTCTCCAAGATAAAGAATCTTCACCAACCCATGCTCAAGCCAAGGAGAAGACCGCAAGTCTAAAGATTGAAAGTAGAAGACATTTAATAACACAAGCCAAGGGGAATATTGTAAGGGAATAATTTGTGGCTTGTGTATTAAATAGCTCATTGGCGGACTATTTTGAATGCCTATGTGATAGAATAGGTGAAAATTAGTTGGGTTATGGGTATATTGGGTCATTGGGCCAATTTGGACATGTTTGGTCTCGTTTAGAAAGAGTTTAATGGGAGTTTAATGGGCCTGAAATGTTAAATACGGGAATTTGTGTTATTTAGGGTTTAGGAGATTAGCTTGTTTTCCAAGCTAATCATCTCCTATAAATAGAACCCCTTTATGTCTAGGGAAGGGTTGGTTTTTCATAGTGGATGCTAAAGGGAGGTAAAGGTGTTTACGAAATTCTCCATTGAGAATTTCGATTTTGTGTAGTGCAACTGGTTAATATTCAAGAGCTTTCTTCAAGTTTGATTGGTGTTTATTACTTGTTTTAATCATTATTCTTATTTATTGATTTCGTTTCTTGAATCACCTTTAATCACCGGATTCCGCACAGTGATTATAGGGCTTGATATCGTGTGCGGGGTTAAATCGATCCTTACAACTTCCACGTTTGACTTTTTGACCCGAACTTTGACTTTTTTTTTTACTTTTCCTCATTTTATTCTTTTTCTCGTCTCGTTTTTCATGCCAAGCCCGCTTTCACCTGTAACTCATGATATTCATTACAAACACTTTCAATTTAACATTTTGAACATTATTTTCACCATTTCAACCCGAAATTCACCACTTTTTAATATCCAAAACCACACACATCAATAGATTTGTGGAACTCTTTCTCGACATGATCAATCATACTCAAGAAGCACATATAAAAAGAAAAATGCGTTCAGTCCGAAGTTTTCTTCATCAAAAGGAAGAGGGGATACTTTAAATATTCTAGAAAAGCCTTTAGACAGATCTGAAGTATCAAATGAACACTTATATTTTCTTTTGAATGAGTCTAAAAATTGTTAGGGTTTGATTTTCAGGATGCTCACCTGGAAACTCAAACCGTTTAGGAATCCAAAAATAACTTGGGAATCCTACCAGCTCAGGTATCCTGATTTATTGTTATTTGCGCATCCCTATTTTGCCTCGTGCTTAATTATTTGCAGGTGACGTTAGACTCTCAGCTAACTCCTAAAGACACGGTGTAACCGTTGAAAGTCGTGGAACAAGTGGACAAAATGGAGCTCAACGGTCAAGATAGTTGGAGACTAGGATCCCGAGAATCCCGGACAGTTTGTTATTCATGTATTCGTTGTATAACAGAGGTGATGATGGACTTAGGAAACACACGATCCACTCACACTTTAGCTGTGATAGTATCCAATCGCTATAACACTTAGCTTGATCGATCATACCTCCAAAACACTTGTAATTTTCGGTTTCATATTAATGTAAGTATTAGGCAACATGCTCTTCAGGTCGGCTCCCGAAGTTTTTTGCCAGATTCCTAGATGAAACTCGAAGGATTCTGGATTTTCCCTCATTACATCCCTATGCTGGTATTCATACTTTGATATATTTTCATCTTCATCAATAAGCACACTACCTCACTTACAAAGTTTGGATCACTGAACCATTTCGGTGATTTTTGAGCAAAACAGTATGGCGCCCACCGTGGGGCAAGTGGTCAGAAGAAAGCGGATGCGCAACCGAAGAAAACATATTGCCCGATATTCACGGGATCCTAGTTTCAATCTATTGATCCCGTTATTACTTTTTGATGCATGGTTCTTGGGTCGTTATGTGAAGTATCAAATATAAGACAAAGTGTTACAAGAATGTGCTGGTTCGAAATGAAGGCGAATTACCAGTTCGGACGCACACGAACTTGTCCGAACTGGCAGTTCGGATGATCGTAGATTCGCATAGAAATGTTCAACTAAAAATAGGTTGTCTTGTATAGAGATTAGAACTTCTTGGTCATATTCTACACCTTTTGTGTATGTTTCTTTGTGGGTTTTCTCTCAAGCTTATCAATACAAATTTTCATTTGTATTTACATTTTGATCTCGTTACATCTCATAATCACTAGATTAGCAAATGATCAAACGCTCATGCAATTTCAATTGGTATTAGAGCTTTCTGGTTCCATTTGCTAATCAAATTGTAGTGATTTTTGAGTTATTCTAAAGAGAGAAAGTGGGTTTTTGCTAAATTTCATCAAGTTTCCTCAAATTCGAGAGTTTTTTTGTGTTAAAATTGATTTCATAACATTCCAATTGTATTTTCATTGTCTACTGCTGAAAATCTCATTCAAAAAACACCAAAAATCGCAAATTTTACAGAAAATACGGTTTTGTTCGTCTGATTTCGCGTCATGATTTTTCAGGTCGGCTCAAGAACTTCCAGTTCGGGTAAATAACTGCTTCGAACTCACAGTTTGGATCCAGTTCGGATACTCTTCTCAAACGAAGTGTTGGTTCAGGTGTGTTCAGTTAAGAGTCCGTTTCCAGTTCGATTGAGTTCGTTTAGGTTGGTTCTATTCGGATTCAGTTCGGATACATTCTTAATTCAGATTTAGTTCGTGTACCTGAAGTCACAGTTCGGATTGAGTTCGGATCCGGTTCGGTTCAGTTCGTGAAGATTCAGTTCGGACAAATTTGGAATTTTTGGGTTGTTTCACTAAAACTGACGTAACTTGAGATCCGTTAAGAGTTACGAGAACTAATACCAGCCAAAACGACCATCTCGGAGAGATCTACACTTTTACTGGCCTAACGGAAAGTACCCTCCGTTTTGATCACCAAAATCCACTTTTAAGACCTTCGTTTTTGAGTTTGAAGTTTTTGGAGTGTTAGTTTTCGGTTTTGGTAAAGAGTGATTCAAGCACTTTGAGCTGATTTTTTTATAAATTGTTCAAAAATGAGTGCATCACAAGGTAGTATTATGATACCTACACTGATGAAATGGGAAGATTATCATGAATGGAAAGTTAATTTTGAGATTTACATCAACAAACATTTCAAAGATTTTAGGAAGATAATCGATAAGCAATTCAAATGGCCTACTGATGGAAGAGGAGATGTAAAAATACATCGACATCATTCTCTAGAAGAAAAGGATTATATAGATAATGAAGACAAAGCCAAAGACATTATCAAAATAGCTCTTTCAAGAGAATTATTTCTTGAAATCACGGTATATTGGACGGCGAAAGATGAATGGAAGGCATTGAAAGAAAAAGGTGAGAAATGTGCACACATTCAGACCATGAAGATTGGCTCAGACACTACTGTATTCAAAATCATATGATTCAGCATCTAGCAGTTTAGAATCAGAAAGTAATGAGGTATTAGAAAAAATGGATTGTGATACTGTTGTTGATGCATAATTCTAGGTCGTCATGTGAAGTATACAATACAAGACAAAGAGCTACAAGATTGTGCCATCCTAACTGAAGACGAACTACCAGTTCGGATGCATACGAACTTGTCCAAACTGATAGTTCGGATGACCGTGTGTTTGCACTTTAAAGTTCAACTATAAATAGTTTGGTTTTATATAGGATGAGATCTTCTTGGTAATTTCTACACCTTTTGTGTGTTTCTTTGTGGTTTTTCTCTCAAGCTTAATAATACATATTTTATTTGTATTTACATTTTGATCTCGTTTACATCTCATAATCACTAGATTAGCAAACGATCCAACGCTCACGCTCTTTTAACTGTTTTCAAGAATGAACAAATTTCTATTAGGAGCATCTATTTGGTGTCAGCATGTATTTCAGGAAGACCTATCGGTAATTGAAAGGTTGATGGTGGTGAAATATCAGTGATAACTTAACTTGGATTTCCAAATTTGGTTTCGAAATACTAAACTGTTAGTATATGTGTTGGTTGATCAATTTCTCATTTGTTTTTCACTCCGTCTCTTTTTGAGGAGGGGGTTTGTTTTTTGAAAATACAAAAATAGTGTGTTTCTTTTCAAATTGTAAAAATGAAAATCTAAAAAATAGAGTTTGTCATTTTTAGGGGGAGAAAATTTGAAAATCCAAAAAACTTTGAAAAATGCAAAACGTCAAAAACATTGAAAAATGAGAAATTGTATCCGACATGATTGGGAAATGATGGTACATTGCCTGACAATGTCTGACTCATGGATAAAGTAAAAGAAAAAGCCATAAGATCATTGTTTGATGTGCTAGGTAGGCTCGGCAAATCTGAAAGTATACAAATGTGATATACATTAAATCTAATGCTTGTCCTAGTGGACAAAATCTTGATGCATATCTCATGATATAACAAGAAAAAGATATGTAAAAAGAAGAATGAGAAGTCAGTGTGTATACGTGTGTTCATTTTGCAAAGATTTAAACTTGTTTTATTTTCTTTATTATCTCAAACGATCGGAATTTCTTTACGTATCGAAAGATCGACCCGATTGTTGTTCGTTTGAGGTTCTGTTTTATATTTTTTAGTGTTTCGTATAAATCATCGGAATTTCATTGCGTGTACGGGAGTACCGACCTGATTGTTGTTGAGTTATACAATTTCAAATTGTTTTATTTTCTTATTTTGTTAAATCTGAGGCCTTATCTGCGTATCGAAAGATCGACCTTAAGGTAGACGATTTAACGTTCTTATTTCTTTTTGCATGGAACACAGTTGACAATATCATGAATTCATTCACTATTTGTTAAATCACAAGTGAAATCACAAAGTGTTATAAGCAAAGCATATCTGAGTATGTCTGATAGTGTGGGGTACACTGATCAAAGAAAATCTAATCAATACCTTAACATATCTAGATGTTATGAGTATGATTATGCTTGAGTTTAAAGTTGGAAAAATTATATCTGCAATCGACATGGCTTATGTGTTACACTAGATTTCAAGCCTGCGCGTTGCTGCGTGTATTGGCATATGATTAAATTATAGTAGACTACAAGATGGAATCCCCTCGCTTCGCGACGGGTCTTTCATTGTTGACTTTTTATCGACTATTAATGGTGGGTGTTTCTCGTCAGGTTTAGTATCGAATGCTAAACTTTAGATACTTCATTTATCAGCTTCATCTTCAAGTTTAGTATCAAACGGGAATCAAAATCAAAATTAAACCCAACCCCTTTCAATCCTCTATTTGTGCAAATAGCAATACGAATGAGCCAGGCAAGGCACAACATGGCCATGGCACCGCTGCCTATAGTACAAGGGCATAGGCAAGTCCACGGTATCGAGTATGATGAGGTTTACGCTCCGGTGGCAAGATTAGAAGCAATTCGGATCTTTCTTGCTGTGGCTTCGTATCTTAATTTTACCGTACATCAGATGGATGTGAAGACTGCCTTCCTGTATGCAGAGATGAACGAGGAAGTCTATGTTGCTCAACCACCAGGGTTCATAGATGAAGAAAATCCAGATCACGTTTATCTGCTAGATAAGGCTTTGTACGGTTTGCATCAAGCTCCTAGAACCTGGTATGAAACGTTGTCCAATCACCTGGTGGAGAATGGATATACAAGAGGAGTCGTTGATCAAACATTGTTTAGGAAAAGGGTGGAAGAAGACATTATCATGGTGCAAGTGTATGTAGATGATATTATCTACGGATCGACAAACGAAGAATTGTGCACCGAGTTTGAGGAGATCATGAAGAAGAAGTTTGAGATGAGTGACCAAGGCGAGATGAGTTTCTTTCTTGCACTTCAAGTCAAGCAGAATGATTCTGGGATTCTTATTCATCAGGAGAAGTATGTGAATGAGATTCTGGAAAAGTTCAAGATGCAGGATTGCAAGCCCATCGCCACTCCCATGGCATCCAGACCACTCTTATCAGCGGATCTTAACGGGGAGTCAGTGAGTGAATTCCATTATCGGTCGATGATTGGATCACTAATGTACTTGACAGCAAGCAGGCCAGACATCATGTATGCAGTTTGCGTGTGTGCTCGATATCAGGCTAACCATAAACTCTCTCATTTAGCTGCTGTTAAGCGTATCTTCAGGTATCTGAAGGGCAGGCCTAGGCTTGGTCTTTGGTACCCGAAGAACCCTGATTTTCAATTATATGCTTTTACTGACAGTGATTATGGAGGTAGTGACCTTGACAGGAAATCTACTACTGGAGGATGTCAGTACCTGGGAGATAGGCTCATCTCTTGGCAGAGCAAGAAGCAGCATACCGTATCCAAATCAACTGCTGAAGCTGAGTACGTGGCCGCATCTGCCGGTACTTCACAGGTAGTGTGGATCCAAAACCAGCTCACGGATTATGGTATGGAATTCGTTAACACTCCCATATTTTGTGATAATGCTGCTGCTCTTGAGATTGTGAAAAACCCTGTCCAACATTCCAAAACCAAGCACATTGATATCAAGGTACATTTTATTCGTGATTGCTTTGATCGTGAGCTGATTCAGCTACAAAAGGTAAGCTCTGATCAGAATGTTTCGGACATCTTTACAAAACCCCTTCCTCGTCCTAATTTTGAATCTTGTGTTGAAGGCCTGAAGATGATTGCCTTCGAGGAATGATCTGATCATCTATGTTTTTGTACAGAGTTTTTGTTTTTTAAATTTTGCTTAAAAAAATATATTTAAAAAAAAAATAGAAAATGACTGATAAATTGAGTCTTGTTTCAAAAGCCTCACAAAAACAGGGGAAGAAATGGTGCTGGTTAAACTGAAAGGTTTTTATGATGTCTTTTGATAGGACTTAAATGCTTAATGACGGTTGGAGACTGACACGTGTAAGGCTGATGTGAAAGACTGCTCGAAGATGATATGTCGGTAAGCTCAACCAAAACAATGATCATCTATGTAAGTGCAATAATCTTAAACTCTATACATGTTTAGTTTCCCATCCTAGTCTACATGGTTTAAAAAACTGAGTCCCGACAAAAACGGGTTGAGAGTGGTATTTACCTAGTATTCACTCTCTCACACGCCATGCTTATACTGTATAAGACAACATCACAGAAAAGAAAAAGAAAAAGAATTCAAAAAAATGAATATTCTGAAAAAGAAAAAGAAAAGAAAATAAAATTATTCAGTTGGTCTTCTCTGCGTGCTTATGCGGCCGACCTGATCATCAACTGATAATGTATATAAAAAAAAAGAAATAAGTGGTAGTCAAAAGCAGTGTTGCATGGTTCCTCAAGTTGGGGGTTTGTGAATCCTCAATAAACTCTGAGGTTGGGTAGGTTTTGCTATGGAAAATTGGGTGTGGGGACGGTTAAACATATCGGTAAATCTGTACTATATTTAAGCACTTTACTGGATGTGAGTTTATGTGTTCAAACCACCTGACAATTGTCTAGAGTGTCTAGTAACGGAAGCTGAAAAGGGTTCCTCAGTCAAAGACCTGTCTGAAATTATCTGTGAAAAATACCAGCACCAGGTATGCGAATATTTGAAATTTCTAAGGTAAGTTTGTAAATATTTAAATTTGGATCTTTATCTGTTTTAATTTAAAAAAAAAAAAACTTTTAAATTTTTATGATCATGATCGGATACTCGGGTATGAGTCTGAGGGGAAGCTTTTGTAAAATTCTCAAAGTTGTCAAATGTTCAAATGATTATGAGATTTATCAAAGTTTGGGGTGAACTTAATTAAGCTTTTGAAAGTTTGAGGGGGTTAGATGTAAATTTTTGTGTTTAAAACTTTGTTTACGGTTTTAGAGGGGTGAAAGTGTAATTTAGAGATATTTTTAAAACTGATTTATTCTCATTTACGATTCATTTCTTTTTATCCTGTTTACGACTCCATCTTTCGAAACCCTAAACCTCCGTGCTCCGCCCGTCCCTCGCCGGAAAACCTTCACACGCACGATTCCGACCTCCATTTCGCAAGCAAAACTCACCATCGTCATCATCGTCCAATTCCGACCAAAACCACCTTAAAAACAACAGTCTTTGGTCGTGCATTCACAGATTCATTTCGTAAACCCTAATTTGCGTTCAATCCCTGATTTTGGTGTTTTCGAGTCAATTTCGCACTGATTTGAAGTCGGTTTTGTGCTTAGAGAACGATAAAGGTATTGATGGTTGGGTGTGTTAAGTTTTTGAGATGTCTTTAACCCGTTTACAAGTTTTTGCAGGTGTAAAAATGGTGGAATTGTTGTTTACGATAATCTCGGTGAAGAAGATGATGATTGGAACGTTTACGATCGGATGTTTACGACTCATGTTTACGACTTTGGTCGTTTACGATCGGTGTAAACGACAAAGTCTATTTTGGACGTTTACGATTGGGCTATTGACGAAGTCGCGGTGTTTACGATTGGTCCTTTAGATTACGATTGGGCCTCATTCAAACCGATCGTAAACCCGTTTAATGAATCGTAAACCCTATTAAGAAGTCGTGAACTCTCATAAATGTGTTTGAAAATCATAAACACCTAATTTTTTTTTAAATCTTGTTAAACTTAATCATTTTTAAGTTAAAATTAATAGTGTTTGTTAACTTGTACTTCAAAATCAGATATTTCACTTGAGCGTTTAAATTGAGAATTTTCTGAACTTAAAGAAATTTAACGTGATAATCAATTGAAATTCAAGAAGATGTTAACAAACATAATTGCTATTTAATGAACAAGTCTGATGCATATGTCTTGTCCTTCTCAGATGGCTGAAGAGATATTGATT
>JBCNJP010002724.1:0-10000 GCA_039602395.1 Deinandra increscens subsp. villosa | reverse complement strand
ATTCTGTTCCCTGGATTTATCCTTCTTCTTTCCCAATAGTTCCTTTAGATAGCCTTTGCTGAGTAAATAGCTGATCTCTCTTCGCAGGGCCATGCAATCTTCAGTTTGATGACCAAAGTCTTCGTGGTAGGCACACCATTTGGACTTGTCCTTCCACGTAGAGGGTTTATCGCTCTTTCTGGGCCATCTTGCCTTGTCGCCGAGATCCTGCATAGCATACATCACACCAGAAACATCAGTTGTAAAGCAATAGTCATTAAAAGAAGGATATTCTTCATCATCCTCATCCTGTTCCACATTGTTCACTCGGCGCTCGTCAGGCCTTGAGTAAGGCTTTGATCTTTGGGACCTAGGATGTGTGGATTCTGACTTTCTGCTGGAACTATTGAATCCTGGGGAGGACTCATTCTTTCCCAGGATTTTCCTGTCCTCCTCCAGTCTGATGAAGCGGAGAGCCCTGTGACGGACTTCATCCATCTTATGACATGGGTTCATAACTAGATCCTCGTAAAACAATGAGTCCTTGTTTAGCCCCATTTTAAAGGCTTGAACTGCAGTTGCCATATCCATGTTCGGGATTTCCAGAGCTTCTCTGCTGAATCTGCTGACGTAGTTCCTTAAGGTTTCACCTGCATTCTGGGTTACCCTATACAGATCACTCGTTAGTTTTTCAAAACTACGACTACAAGAAAATTGACTGTTAAACAAATTAACTAATTGTGAAAATGAAGCAATAGAATAGGGAGGAATGTTTAGGAGCCATTTGAGAGCTGCCCCCGTTAAGGTGGACCCAAACCCCTTACATAGGCAGGCTTCCTTAATTTCAGGTGGCATGTGAATAATCTCCATTCTTTCGCGGTATTGTGCCACATGCTCTTCTGGGTCTGTGGTGCCGTCGTAAAGCTTCATACTGGGTGTTTGGAACCTCTTAGGAATCTCTACGTCACAGATTGGTGGAGCAAATCTGGACATCCTATGGCTCGAGGGCCCAACCTCAGGAATTGGCTGCACAACTCCTGGGACACTCGAGATCATTTGCTTGAGCTTTTGGATTTCTCGTTCCACAGATGGGCTTATTCCTGAATCCTGCACAGAATTGTTAATATTAGCATAATGGGTGAAAGGTTGAGGAGTGTTACCAACATCCTGGGTTATGTTTGTCCCAGGATTAGTGATCGGCTCTCTGATGGTAGTCATTCTGGACAAATCAGCATGAGCCATTTGAGCAGGGAAGGACGCTGATCTCCAGTTCAGTGGTGCGACGGCTTCATGTACCCTGGAATTAGTTCCAGGGGTATCGAAATTCAGAATTCTGGGATCGAGCGGCGATGGTTGAGCCGTCGTGGCTCTAGGTAACCCTGATCTCAAGCTGGTCAATTGAGCCATGAATTCCTTGTTCACCTTCTGTTGGAGTTCCATGTGGCGCTCCAACCTACCGAAAGTGGCTAAGATATCAGTATCAGATATTAGGACAGGGTCTTCTTGGATGTTTTCGGTTTCGATCACTTCATGGTTGACCACAGGTCCGTCACTGCGCGTAGCTGAGGTTGAAGCATTAAACCCTGGAGCCGATGAAGTGACTCCACTTGTCGAAATACTGGTCCTTGGACCTGGTTGGTTAACTCCAGTTGTTGAAGCAGTCACGGCAGAAACTGAGACATTCGAGGTGTTCATTTGTGTTGACATCTTTTGATAGATTTTGGCAAAAATCAAGTTTAGGACAAATCTGAAAAGAGTTTGACAAAAAATTGACACCAATTGCCCCACGGTGGGCGCCAAATTGTTTTGGCTAAAAATTACTTAGGTTGAATTAGCAAAGTTTGAACCAAATTTTGAATGTGAGGTTTGGTGTCTCAAATTCAGATGTGAAAACAATTTGAAATAATCCTGGGACAACAGCAGAATTCCAGGGACAAACAACTAGAATCCTGGGTAAAAACTTAAGGTTATTTATGAAATCAGTTGGGAAACTTTATCAACACAAATGTAACCAGAAATGTAAGTAGGAACACCGAGATTTTGACTAGGGAAAAGCCCTTAGCCCTTAGATGTCTCTAAGGCGCCGCCGGCATAAAAACCCCGGGTAGCGATAACACACGCTACCAATTTATTGATCACTGAAAAATGTCGAGTACAATATGTTTGCAGAAAGAATAATACGAGAATACAATCAGTAAAGCTCGAATGAGCTGAAAATGAACGACTAAAGGTCCTATTTATACTCCGAGAGCTCCAAGGATTCTTCCGATATTCCAGGGGTCTTCAACTGTTCTTCCGATATTCCAGGGATCCTCACTCCAACGTCTCTTTCCGTTAGTTGACCGAGTTTCCAGCCAACTGACTTTGACCACGTGCTAAATGAGTCTTCAGCTTTCCTTATTCGACCGTTTGAGCGACTTTGTCAACCTGTTGTCTCTTAGATAAAAGCACGAGATAAGTTAGTAACGAAATCCTAGCATGCAGGGTCATATCCACATGCTGGGTCATCGTAAAAATAAGGGCAATCCTTGGATTAGATCATATAAGTGAAAAATAAAATAAAGGTAAACCTTCCCGTTTGATGTTAATCATCCTGGGTCATCAAACATTACCTGTCAACATCCAGGGTCACACAATTCCTAGGTAACACCTGCCCCTGGATTATTAGCCGAGAATTCAGGGTATAACAACTGCCATGGAATCATAATCGGGAAATCAATCTCAAAATCATTTAACTCTTTAATTTATCCACCAATTCAATACCACAAACCCTAATGTAATCAAATGGACTAACTGCAATTGCCAGTATTTCGGTCCGACTAAACCCAACCACCGACCTTTTGTTTCGCCCCCAAAGTGCTTATAATTTACCGAATAGAGTTATCAATCTGCCTATGTGTCCCACATTCAGAAGGTTCCAGTTCAATCTAGTCCTGAATCACATTCAGTCAAAGTAAAGGGTATTTAAGATGATATT
Organism: Deinandra increscens subsp. villosa; assembly: GCA_039602395.1. Taxonomy (NCBI): domain Eukaryota; kingdom Viridiplantae; phylum Streptophyta; class Magnoliopsida; order Asterales; family Asteraceae; genus Deinandra; species Deinandra increscens. The sequence goes on along the minus strand of JBCNJP010002724.1, from coordinate 7,044 downwards.
TATATATTTTTCCCATCCGCCTTTAAATCAGATACTCAGATGTCCAAAGAATAGTGGAATAGATGGATGGTGAAGTTTTTGAGCATTTATTTTTCTAATTTGCTATTTTTTCCCTTTTTTTCTCTTTTTTTTTCTTTTCTTTTTTTCTTTTCTAATCTTTTTTCTTTTTTTTATAATTGGTTAATTTTAACTATGATTACCAACGAACATCATCAGAGGTACTCGTTACGAGATGCTATCCCCAAACTCGTACATGAGTATTTTGCCCGCGAGATCCAGAACATCATCAGAGGCACGCACCACATGATACTATCCTTAGTTTGTACATGAGTATTTTGTCCCTTCACTTTAAAATCATTAACCAATTTATTACCTAATATGCTCAAAGATGGAAGATGGGGCGCCGTTATTTCTCGGATTTGCTTTCGCAAAAAGATCATAACGTGCCAGGTTATTCTAAGGACATATAAGTTTCTAATTTAAAGTGGTCTTTTTCCTCATAATCATCAGTTTCAATCTCTCTATCACCCTTAAAATGGGAACCCACTAGCAGACCGATTAAATTACATATTTATACAACAATAAACACAATGGGCAGTTTAAGCTAATCCTAAGTCAGTTGGGTCTACCGACACATCATAGATTAGTCATGTTTTTCATTCTCTCATTTTCTACCACTTTTCCCTTTCTTTATTTAATTTTATTTTTGAAAACCGATTCCCAATTGTTCTATCATTTTCCATGTTTTGCAAGTTATTCCAACAACATTTATTTTCAACTTTTTTTAATTTTTTTTTTTATTTTTTTTTTTGTTTTTTTTTTGTTTTTTTTAAACACAGACAAAAAATAAAAACAACTAAAGTGTTATTACCCTCTCCACACTTGAGTGACACATTGTCCTCAATGTGTTAAAAAGAACAACAAAAATAAATAAGAAATAAAACAAAAAAAATAAATAAAAATAGGAAACGTACCAGGATCGAGCAATAAAAATAAATAAAACCGCTGGCTGCTGAGATCGCCGCGTGCCGCGACACACACCATCACCTCCATCGCGTGTCTCGAGGGACGGTATTCACAAGAATTTTTTATTTTTTATTTTATTGCCAGCATAAGTTCCAAAACATTTATATATTTAACGTACCTGGAACCTCCTCCTTGCTCAATTTTACTACCCAAAAACTGATCCAATTCCTGAAAAGCACAAAACACAAAAACACAAAAAAAAAAAAAAAAAAAACTAACAGACACACTTACCTCTGATTTGCCTCCCAGTCAGCGCTAAATTTATGGTCTTCAGCCAGACCTTTTTCCATTTGCCTCACGGTGGCTTCAGTCCACATTTACCAACTGCATTACCGATATAAGCTCGGTATTTGATATTCCTCTTCAACTTTTTCAATCCCTGCTTACCGAGCACATTACCGATCCACGCTCGGTAGTTCACATGTCTCTTAATTTTTCTTTTCAAGCTCAACATGCAAAATATATTAATTTGAAAATAAGAAGCAAATTTATCACGAATCGAGCACTTACCTTTAGAGTTGCCAACATGTGCCCGATAATTGATGTGTCGCATGCAATCTGGCATTTGCACACGTGGCACCTCTAAATCATCACTGCGGAGCTTCTTGATTTGCTTTTGCCCAACATCACTTGCCTCCACCTTACTCTTTTCCACCGGTTTATCTTCAGTTACCTGCAAAATGAATAAAGAGGGATGGTGATTAATTGTACCTTTTGGGATCTCACTTATTGGCTCATCTTTGGTCACTTCTTCAGCCACACACTCACAATCAGATTGCTCCATGTTACTCTCAACTTCTACTGCTATCTCCTCAACAACCTCAACTTCCTCATGCACCACTTCACACTCAACCTCAATCGCCTCATCATCTTCTTCCCAATACTCCACTTCTGAATTGGCCAAGTCTTCGGTCAACTGCGCCACCTGCTTTGACAATGCCTTGTGCCTCTCGTCTTGGATATCAATTTTTTTCTCCATTCTCTTTAGTTCCTCCAAGATGTCATCTAATTGAGCACTAATTTCATTGACTTGGCCTGGTTATTGATCCTCATAATTATATGAATCACCTTGAACTTCACTTTCACTATATAAACTCCCTGGGTACCATCCTTGATCATAATAATCCTGATTGTAGCCTTGGTCGTATCCTTGATATGGAATTAAATAGTTCTCAGCCTTGATTCTTTCCTTCCAATAGTCTGGGTCGTCCCAAAATATAGTGCAATCCTCATCTACGTGGACTTGGCCACAGCAAAAGCACAAATCTCTAGCCCCATGGTTAAACTCATACGGAACCTCGTACGATGGCTGAGCATAACTACTTTGATATCCCTCGTGGTAACCTGAAAAAGACACGACATTAAATGCATGACTATTAGAATATATATTTTGTGGTAAATAGTCATACTCCCCTGATTGAGCATATCCCTGATAGTAGGATGAGCGAGGTTCTTGATATGGATAATATGAATCTTCATACTCCTCTTCATCCTCTGAATCCTCCACAATTCTGATCCCGCTGGGTAGTGTTGGACAAAATTTTATCCGATGAAAGCGACTCCCGCAATTATAACACTTCTCCTCTTTCCCCATGATAATCCTCAAATTACCTGCACACAATAAAAAACAACAAAACCAACTGCGTAGCACTGATCGAAATAATAAAATATACGCAATGGAATCGAAGAATACTCAATCCGAACAATTTTTATGATTTGTTTTTTGTCAAAAATAAAAAAAAATAATAATAAACTATACTAAGAAATTTAAATGCAAATTAAAAAGAAGATATTTTTTTGTTTTTTGTTTTTTGTTTTTTTATAAGGTTTTAGAAAAACGAACAAAACAAGAAATTAACTAAAAAAAACCTAAAATCACTAATAAGCGCACGTACTCCCCGGCAACGGCGCCAATTTGATAACGGTTGTCGTGACCGCTACACAAATACCTAACCTAAACTGTAGTAGGGCAAGCTAGGGTATCGAACGAAGGGAGTTAGTGGTTATTAGCGACTCTAACTATCTAACCTAGAATACTGTCACTATCCTAAGTTAACTAAATTAAACCCTAAATTACTGAAAGTATAAAAAGTTGCCTCTTGGCTGTGAATTGATTGGGTTGATATTAAACTAACAAATTATCTTATATGATGACAAAGGTAACCACTTTAGGATTCAGGCTGTTAGGTAACTAGTTTATCACTTCGGGTTTCTATTCTAGAAATTACATAGACATAACCGTATCCAGTTTGATTAACCTAATTACTAATTACTACGTACTCGCTTAGGATAGTCCTAGAGCTATGCTTAGAAAGGTAGTCCGGGAGCGGGGGGCGCATACGATAATAACAAGCAACCAATTAAAACAAACAAACACTAAGATCAATCGAGTGTCACAATCTCAAATCTTACCCATAACATAAAAACCCTAGTTCAAAACAGCCCTCACTAACCCTTCACCCAAAGTAGTCACGAAGGGTTTAGCCAACAATCATAATAAACAATATAAATGTTGTCACCATCAAATTGTTCATCACGACAAATCAACTAAAATAATTGTTCTACAAATAAAATAAAGAAAAGAAAAGAACCAAGTTTCCTGTTGTTGGCTTCCACACATGCACAGCAAAATAATTATGATTCTGCGATGATCTTCTTGTTTTCTTAATCTCTTGTGCGTCTGACTAGTAGCCAAAGGGCTACGCCCTTTTTCCCTGCCGTCCCAGCCCTTGGGAACTCTCCCCAAAAAACCTTTTCGTCCCCCTTTAAAAAGAATCATGTAGTCTTTTATTTTCAATTGGACCAGGCCCCCACGTGCATTTCCCATGAATGTGCCACCTTTTCTTTTACTTGGACTCAGCGATTTAGGCCCACAATAATAAATAATGGGTCCACTCTCTAAATGTTGCTCCATGAATTGGTTCCTGTCTCACGACAACACAATTCATTTTATTACTTTTCTTTCATATATTTGTATGTGTTAAATAATAATGAACGACTAATGATAAAAAAAATAATTATGAACCTTGACTTCTTAACGTGTTACAACTCGAGCTTAACTTAGTCACACAATTTAAACTCATTTACTCTATGATATACTAAACACCAAAACTGATTAAATTAATATCTTTTGGACTCAACTCGGTGTCTTTAGGGGATGATTAATAATAAATAATATACACTTTTTAACCGTTCATCAATTCTGAAGAAGGAAAGGGGACATATCGTCTGATAAATATGGAAGGACAACCTCTGCCAAGAGCTTGGAATGTTGTCCACCTTAAAACGTATTTTATGTGAGAATCCCCTTGAAAATCTCAAGCAGAATCCCGAGGATCCTCACTGTATAAATAATCCAAGGTACGTATACTAATCCTATTTCAATTTATTCTTATTATTTTTATGATTCATTACTGACTTAAGCATCGGAGTGGTGTTAGCTAAGCTAACACCCACCCCTCACCAAGTATTGAGTGTTTTGCAGAATTTGAGAATCCTAGAGAATTTTGGGTATATCCCAGTTAGAGGTTGGCCACCTCTCCTACGTTTAAGGTGTCCCGCACACCTTCTAAGGTTTGAGAGGCTGACTCCTCTCCTAAGTTTGGGTAATCGCCAGTAGCGCACGACCCTCGCCAGTAGCGCACGTTGTCCCCCAGTATGCTAAAGGTGGCCGGACCAGTCCACTCCAGGGGTGGCTGACAATCTTGTCATTGGAGGCTGCTGGGAGGATTCTCAAGGTTTATAACACTGACGTGTTATCTAAGGTTTTGGCATTATCATGTCACATACGTATGGGCTTGTCCCCAGTTTTGGCTTAGTCCCAAGTTTATCGGGCTTGTCCCCAGTTTTGGCTTAGTCCTAAGAATCCCGGGTTTATCCCCAGCTTATTTTTAACTTGTTTACTCTCGAAAGTATTGGCTTCGGCCGGAGGCCAAGAAGCTTCTCGAAATTGTTTCAGGTTTTGGAGGAAATTGAGACAAGTGTTGAGAAAAGTGTATTCAGGATTCCTGTAGGGATCCCAAATCAGGTGAAAGAAGATATGATTGTTTGAAATCGGAAAATCGACTAAGGTAAAATTCAAAGGTCAGTTTTTACTGTTTAATCTTGAAGACTAACCTATTATGTTATTTAAGTCTCGAATGGTTCCCCAACATACAAGTCATTTTTTACTAATTTTTGTAAACCAATCCTATTTATGGAAATTTCAACACAAATCACAACATGAGAAGTCAAAAGATACTAATATCATTGATAATTACGGAAGGTTGTGAGCTTCTCAAGCTTCGTCCTGAAAACCTCAGGATCCCTCCACTTGAGAAGCTCGAAGGTCAAAAGATTGTTTTTAGGAATCCTGGTTTCGTCTTGTAAACACAAGATCCCTCCACCAGGATCTCTACCATTGTTGTTTGTTACTTGTTCATTACAGGAAATAGAAAGAGTTTCACCCAAAAGAACCACCAAAAAACATAAAAAGTGGGCTCAGACCGTTGCATTGTCCTCATCGCCCACTATCTTCTCCTCCTCCGCCTGCTTCACCACATCCTCCAGCTTCTTGCCTTCTCCCAGCTCCAACACATAAGCCCTTGTAATCGCCACCGGAGAATCCGGAACCATTTTCGAGGAGCCACCATCATTCCCATCTTTTCCTTCCCCATCACCATATCCTCCCAATGATTCCAAGACTAGCCTCTAGCCTGCTATGTCCCAACCCGGAACCTGAAAGCCAGCCGCTTCGGCCTCTTCCGCAATTTGAATTTTTCATTCTAGGACGCTCCGGGCAGCCGAGAGTTGGCCGATTTCAGCATCAGCGGCCATCTTGGCTTCCAGGGCTTGACGCTGCTCAGTGAGCTTATGCTCAGAGAGAAGGGTCTTACCCTTGGCAGTCTCAGCTTGAGCCTGGATCTTCTCATTGGCTTCGATGAGCTTCTCATCCATGTCCATAGACTGGAAGCTCAGCTTCTCGACACCCTACACAAACAGGAATCCTGATCAGCAGCTGTAACAGGTATGAAACTAACATGAAATTATATGAGCTTCTTACTGTAAGTCCCGAAAATGGTCCTCACGCAATATCTAATCCAATCAAGACCGTGCGGAATCCGGTTTGATTGGATTAGATATTGCGTGACGACCGTTTTCGGGACTTACAATTGGTATCAGAGCCAAGAAACGCAAGTTTCGAGGCTCTCGCGATATCCGATTCAAGTTTTATTAACTAACCGTTTGAGTTTTGTGGTGTTTTTCGCAGTAGCAAGGTTCGGAAAATTGTTTTTTGCAGGTTTCGAAAAAATCAGAAGTGGTCGTGACCAATTGCTCGAGATTTAGTGACTTTTCGACCCAGCCTGTGACTTTTCGATCAGCCAGGCTGATCGAAAACCCTTTACTGTCGCGCCATTTCAATCGGAAAGTCCCCTTGTGACTTTTCGATCAGCCATCTGTCGATCGAAAAGTCCCTCTTGTGACTTTTCGATCAGCCCATTTCGATCGGAAAATCCCCTTGTGACTTTTCGATCAGCCCATTTCGATCGGAAAGTCCCTCTTGTGACTTTTCGATCAGCCCATTTCGATCGGAAAGTCCCCTTGTGACTTTTCGATCAGCCCATTTCAATCGGAAAGTCCCCTTGTGACTTTTCGATCAGCCCATTTCGATCGAAAAGTCCCCCTGTGACTTTTCGATCAAAGCATTTCGATCGGAAAGTCCCCCTGTGACTTTTCGATCAGCTTCTCGATTCGATCGGAAAGTCCCCTCTGAGACTTTTCGATCCACTCTTACTTTTCGATCGAGAAGTGTACTTTTCGACCAAGAACCTGTCCGATCGAAAAGTACTTTTTCGACTAGATTCTTCCAACCGAAAACCCCTTTTCGACCCATCCTCTCTTTGATCGAAAACCCTTTTCGACCTACTTTTCGATCAAGCCACTTTCAACCGAAAACCCACTTTCCGATCAAAAACCCACTTTTCAATAATCCAGAAGTTCAATCAAAGACATTCATGGCATCCTTTCTTCCAGGTAATT
>JBCNJP010002720.1:0-13000 GCA_039602395.1 Deinandra increscens subsp. villosa | reverse complement strand
TTCTTATTTCCTACTTGGTCTTGCTATTAAATAACATATATTAACTTTCATTGTTTACTTTACAAAATTGAGGATGTGATTAGCAAACAAAACGAAAAATGAAAACGAATAATGCATAACGATTGTGATGATGCAATTGAAGAGTTTTATTTATTTTGATTAGTTACGAGTAGAATATTTTGATGGATTCTTGATTTAGAATGTTGGTTGTGCATTAGTTGAAGAGTTTTGTCTATTTTGATGGAATCTTGATGATTAAAAGTGAAGGTTTTATTCAACATAATGTGGAGATAGATGTTCCAAATTCAGCAAATATATGTAAATCTTAATTTGCTTTTTCATTTTCATAATCTGTGACATTTGTCTTGAATTTATTATGTATGAAGAAAACCCATATGATGAAATCATTTAGTTTGGTTAATGATAATTGTTAGTTGATTCTGTATCATGTTTTGGACTCATGTATACACTTTCTACATGATCCATTTGTATTTGTATCTCTGCTAACCATTTGTCTGGGATAGTTCTCTGAAATCTTCTGAACTTATAGGAATGCAAGTTTGAGGCAAATATGGTGATAGAGTACCGAGCTCATCTCTATTCTAAATAGGTTTTGAAAACTAATAAGCAAAAGTGTTGTTAATCTAATTATATTGTGTGTTTGCACGAGTCAACATTGTCACATATATCCATCAAATAACCCGATCAAATTAGTTAAAATATTAAAACATAAAAAACCTTAGAAATTTTCAATTTATATCATTTAACAAAAAGAACCAAACCGGGTACCAAATTGGTACCGTATCGAAAACTCGATACCAGTACTGTACCGAGCTCATCCCTAAACTTTCATCTTCAATTCCATCTTCTTCTAATACATCATCCATATGCACTATAATCTTCTCCAATTCATCTTCGAACACATCATTCATGTCCTCATAGTTCACAACAAAAATCTAAGATATTATGTTGAAATCTTCATTTTGAATTATCGCTGATATTGCATTAAGCTGTTTTTTTTTTATTTATTGAACGGCATTAAGCTGGTTTATTATGATAAAAAATGACTAATCAAAACTTAAGACAAAGAATCAAACTAATCAGAACTAATCTGAAAGAATAATCAAAACCAACAAACTATTTAGAACTAATCAGGGAAGACAGAACAAATTGGAGAATACCAGAACCTGAAATAAATAAAAACTAACAAAAAGCAAACCTAGAAATCTAGAATACTGGAATTGAATACGAGAACTACCAGGCATAAAGGATTATTAACTGCTTATTATTTAACAATTTAGACTCAGATTATCCAAACAAGATATATGGTAACATTAAAATCTCATTCTTTTGCCTACCCTGATGACCAACAGCAACCACCACCAATAAAGTAATCTAAATCACTGCGATTATAGGAACAACTACCAGGGTGGATGACAAACCAAGAAGTTATCGTGTATTCATCAACAACAAACATTAAGGATCAGACTGGATTATATATGAGTTTATCGATCGTTATTTTATTTTGTGTGTATAGAACTACAATAGGGCCAGAAATCTCTCCTATTAATGAATTTACATGAGGTGAAACTCAAGGCCATAAGGCCGGACATCCATCCATCTTCCCCTATCTTGAGCAACCAATGAACATCATCTAAGTTCCTTGCTTGGGGGTCCTAAAAGCCCATTAAACATCAAAATACAATATTATAAAATGAATAATGCACAAGTATAAATACCAAAAGAGAAGAAAGAATGGTGTGCTTGGAAAATATTGACTTACATAAAGTTTAATGCTAACTCAAGTTTCTCGATCACCGTTTCCATTGTAGGACGCTGGGCCGCTTCACCTAGACATCGATATGCAATTTTCAAAAATGTATCTAAAGAATATTTACCGGGTCCTTTGTTTGAAGCGAAAATGTCTTCCTTTAGCTTCGGGTCCATTATTGTCTCTATAGTTTTATCATCGTAACACTGACGTGCAATGTGTGCGAGCCCTTTGTCATTTTCCTTTATGTAAACTGGGTCATATGCCACCCTCCCACAAAGGATTTCAAAAAACAGAACTCCAAATGAGTAAATATTTTCTAGTGTACCCCTGGTTTCATATTCTGGACACTCATACACATTCATGCCTATCTCTTGATTTGTTGGGTGTAATTTGGAGATAACAAAGTAACCAATTTTTGCCTCCCCATTCTTGTCTAACATAATGTTTGCACTATTTATGACATTATGCATTGTACTTTGGCTAACCATCTTGGTATGAAGCTGGCTGAGTCCACGAGCAATCTGAAGACACAATTGTAGACGGTGGGTCCATGTAAAACTATCCATGTTATCAACGCTTTTTAAATAGTTGTCGAGGTTTCTATCAGAAACATATTCATATACAAGAATCATTTCATCACCCTCGTCACAAAATCCAAGAAGAGAGGCTACATTAGGATGCTTACAAGCACGCATTTCAATCTCTTGAAAGAATTCTTGTTTTCCTTGCCCACCTTCTCTACCAGTGATTCGTTTTATAGCTACGGTAATGCGTTTCTTGGAAGGTTCGCCATTCTTCTGTCCTGTTACTGACACACTACTGCTGCCAAAATGACCGAGTTCAGCTTTGTACACCGTCCCAATTGTGTCTAAACCGATGCAATATGTTTCAGCAAAGTTCTGGGTTGCAAACACTATATCACTTAGCCGATACTTTGAGAGTACCACGGTTTCCCCCTGCAGGTGAGGATGAAGGTGACGAGATTAAAAGGGAACTGTCTGATGGATATTATAATTGTATTCATTGATCCGGAAACGATACAAAGCAAAGGAATATATAAACATTATTCCTAACAAGACTCCTATAATTATGGAAAACCCAATCAATTAAAATCAATTTGAAATCCTCTTATTGAGAAGAATATATTTCCGATAATACTCCCCCTCAGTGCGAACGTGCAGAAGATGACACGTTCAAGCTGGACCGGAAACTATCAAAAAGATATCTTGGAAGACCCTTGGTAAAGATGTCGGCATACTGGTACGCGGAGGGGACATGCAGCACCCGAATGTGACCGAGCTGGACTTTCTCTCTAACGAAGTGAATATCCATTTCAACGTGTTTGGTACGCTGATGTTGGACTGGATTTTCCGAGAGGTAAATAGCCGAGACATTATCGCAATAGACGACGGTTGCTTTGAGAATCGGGACATGTAGCTCAAGAAGCAGATTGCGTATCCAAGTTGCTTCGGCGACAGCATTAGCAACACCTCGGTATTCAGCCTCCGCACTAGACCGAGACATGGTAGGCTGACGTTTGGACGACCAGGAGACGAGGTTGTCGCCCAAAAAAATGCAATATCCGGAAGTGGACCGGCGAGTGTCCGGGCAACCGCCCCAATCGGCATCGGAATATGCGGTCAAGCTAGTGGTTGGAGAAACCGAGAGACGAAGCCCATGATTGACTGTGCCGTGAATGTACCGAAGGACCCGCTTCATAAACTGGAAATGAGGCTCCCGGGGCGCATGCATAAACAAGCAAATTTGTTGGACCGCGTACGAGATGTCTGGCCGAGTAATAGTTAAATACTGAAGTGCGCCTGCAAGACTGCGATATATAGACCCATTGGCAAGTAACTCCCCCTCGGTTGCACTGAGCTTCAAATTTGTATCCACCGGTGTGTAACAAGGATTGCAATTAATCATGTTTGCGCGATGAAGGATATCCCGAGCATATTGGGCCTGACCAAGGAACATAGACTTGTGATCACGTGTGACGGTGATCCCTAAAAAATGATGTAGAGGCCCAAGATCAGACATAGCGAATTCTGTTGACAATCTCGAGATGATGTTGTGGAGGATATGAGGCTGATTTGTTGTTAACACAATATCATCGACGTATAGGAGAAGGTAGGCTATGTCGCTCCCATGTTTCAACACGAATAAAGAATTGTCACACAAACTGCTACGAAACCCTAATCTTTTAAGAAATTCTGAAAAACGAGAATACCAAGCTCGGGGTGCCTGTTTTAAGCCATATAGTGACTTACGTAGGCGGCAAACATGATGCGGGAAGTCCGGATTCACGAAACCTGGTGGTTGGTGCATGTAGACCGTTTCCTGAAGATGACCGTGTAAAAAAGCATTTTTTACGTCCAGTTGGTGTATCGGCCAAGCCCTGGAAATAGCTAACGAAAGAACCGTCTGTATCGTTGCCGGTTTGACAACCGGGCTAAATGTGTCCATGCAATCAATACCCACAGTCTGTGACTTCCCATTACACACAAGACGAGCCTTGTACCTGTCAAGTGTTCCATCGGCCTTAAATTTGTGGCGAAATAACCACATGGAGCAGATGATCGGTCGGTCCATAGGTCGAGGAACGAGTTCCCAAGTGTCATTAACCTGCAAGGCACTAAATTCGTCGTTCATGGCCCTAAGCCAGTTAGGGTCCGATAAGGCTTTTACATGGGAGTTTGGAACAGGGGAAATGTCTGAGATGGCGGCCAAGTGGTAACGTGGGTTAGGTTTAAATACACCTGCTTTAGATCTAGTTTGCATGGAGTGTTCATTAAGATTGGTGTGTTGGGGAGGAGTGGAGGGAATAGCTGGGTCAGGGACGAATTGCGGGTATGAGGTTGGGCCGGTTGGAGGCGAACCGGGCTGGGGGGGTGTAGGGCTGGTGCTTGGGCTGGCGGTGTTTGGGCTAAGAGGGGAAGGGGGGATTGGATGTTTGGGCTTGCGACATTTGGGCTAGGAGTAGAAGGGGTTGGGCCGGCAGATGTAGTGGACGAAGTTGGGTTGGGAGGAGGTTGTAGGTGGTGGATGGTTGAAAGGGGTTCGTTGAGAAAGTCGTGAATATCGGGTGATTGGTGCGGTGATTGGAGGGCTTGAAAAGGGAACGTGTTTTCGTCAAAGATAACGTGACGAGAAAGATGAACCCTACCGGTGAGAGGGTCATAGCATCGGTAACCCCGAAAGTCGGAAGGATAGCCCAAAAAAACACACTTGATTGATCGGGGAGATAATTTGTCTTTTTGGACCGCCGACAAGTTAGGGTAGCATGTACAACCGAATACGCGAAGATGATCATACGTCGGTTGTCGTTGGTATAATGCGAAAGCGGGTGTTTGAAATTTAAGGCGCTTTGTAGGGAGGATATTGTGAAGGTAGGTAGCGGTGTGCAAAGCTTCCACCCAAAACTGGGAAGGGAGACTTGCATGGAGAAGAAGGGCCCTTATGATGTCATTGAGGCGTCTAATCATTCGCTCGGAGCGACCATTTTGTTGAGACGTTTGGGGGCATGCGAACCGAAACAAAAGACCATTTTGGGAAGCAAATTGTTTAAAATTATTATTGTCGAACTCCCCCCCCCCCCCCCCAAGTCACATTGAAAGGTTTTTATTGATGTGTGAAATTGAGTCTGGATTAATTTATGGAATTTGATGAAATTGGTCAATGTTTCGGATTTATATCGAATCGGGTAGACCCAAACATAGTTAGTGAAATTGTCTACTAACACCATGTAGTACTTATAACCACTATTACTTAAAATGGGGGACGTCCAAAGATCGCAATGAATAATATCAAAAGGTTGAAACGTTGTTGAAACTGAATCAACAAATGGCAATCTTTTACTGTTTGAAACTTGACATGACGGACAAATCAAATAATCAACAGCTTTATTACATTTAAGCGAAAAATAAGTACTAAGATATTGTAGCGTGTTCGCGCCGGGATGCCCGAGACGATTATGCCATGGTGCAGTAGAAGATGATGTCAGCAACGCAAAAGCAGGTGGTGTGAGCGGATAAAGGTCGCCAGAGCTATTGTGGCGAGAAAGGAGGCTTCCATCCTTGAGGTCCTTCAAAGAAAAACCATAGGGGTCAAATTCAACAGACACTTGGTTATCAATAGTGAATTTGCGAACGGAAAGCAGGTTTTTAATTACTTGAGGGGAATGGACAATATGATTGAGGTTATAGGTTCGATTTGGTAAAGAGTAAAAACCATTACCGGAACCACTAATAGGTAACTTGTGACCGTTCCCGACAAAAATAGGACTTATAGGTAATGAACTAGGAAAAATAATGTTACCTGCATCCGGAGTGATGTGCGAGGAGGCGCCGGAGTCCATGTACCACTGTTGATCCGGGGTGGTGTTTGTGACATTGCTCATCGCCATTCCGATGTCACTAGCAGACAACGCATTATATTGGGCCGTAACGTATTCTGAACCAGCGTAGGGTGGGCCTTGAGGCATAAAGTGGGCTTGTTGAGGGGTGTTGAAAGACAGCAGGGAAGGATATGGGGTTGGAGGTGGAACCATGTGTCTAGGTGAGGGGTTATAAGGTTGAATTGGGATGGTGTATGATCCGTGGGTAGGCTGCTGACCATACATTGGAGAATGCCCATATGAACTTGAATTTAAATTCCATGCAGGTCCATTTCCCCGACTTCCGCCATAAGTTGAATTTGATGAGTTTCGACCTCCACCACGTCCCCGACTTCCGCCATAATTTCCTCGGCCGCGAGCCGCTTTGACCGGGTCATAATTATTCCCACGATACCCATTGGGATAAGGGGAACGGGCCGGTGCAGAAGCGGTTGTTGCAGGGGCTTGAGAGTGAACCAAGACTTGCTCACGAGAGGACCCCGGTCGAGCCTTCTGACGTTGTTGTTCGGACTCTATCATGCTACGAGCAACATCCCACGTAGGACACTGCTGATTAATGAGGGCGCCGATCGTGTCAAATTCGATCGGCAACCCTCGCACCATTTGAATGACCATGCGATTCTCCGAGACGGGTTCACCTAGATCGGCAAGCCGAGCCGCGATATCCTTGAGGGCTTGGCAATAGTCTTCGAATGAGGCAGACCCGGCTAAGGTGGTGGACGTGAATTGTTGTTCGAGGGTGGCGGCACGGGCGTTTTTGTTGTTGATATACATGGCTTGGATCTTTAACCATGCGGCCCGGGCGGTGGAGGCGTTGTCAAGGATGCGAGGGAGGATTTCATCCGAGACGGTTGCGAAGATCCATTGCAAGATCAGTGCATCAAGTTCCTTCCATTCGCTATAGTCGGCATCGGTTTCTGAAGGGGGTTGTTTGGAGCCGTCAATATGGTGAAGAACACGATAGGCAATGAGATGAAAATTGAACATTTTTACCCAGTTTGAGTAGGAAACTTTCTTTCCATCGAGAGTGCGAACCTTCTGATGGATATTTGTGACGGTGTATGCTTTGTGGATGGAAGATTTCTCCGATGATGCGGAGGGTTTGGGGTCGGATTTGTCGTCGGTCATGGTGGCTGCCGGTGGTGTTTGTAGGGTTTAAGAAAATGAAGATAGGTGATCAATGGCTCTGATTACCATGATGGATATTATAATTGTATTCATTGATCCGGAAACGATACAAAGCAAAGGAATATATAAACATTATTCCTAACAAGACTCCTATAATTATGGAAAACCCAATCAATTAAAATCAATTTGAAATCCTCTTATTGAGAAGAATATATTTCCGATAATACTGTCATGCATATATCCTTTTGATGCACAATATTTTTAAAGTGATACACCTCCATTTGAATCAATATGTGTATATGTATTTGTATATATGAATAAATCAAGTTAATTTGTGCTTTATGTATTCTAAATGAAGTGAGAATAAACCCTACCATCCTTTTAAAATGTTAACGAGAATGGTATTTTTAAAAGTGATCAAGCATATAAAGAAAAATGCAATAATTTTCTAAACCATCTACTTACTTGCACCCTTAATGCCTTCTGAAGTTTCTTAATGACAACTTCGATTGTTGGACGTCTCGCCTGAGTTTCTGCTAAACAGTGATATGCGATTTTTGAAAACGTGTGGAACGAATCTTGATTGGGCCCTCGATTTAAAGTAAAAATGTGATCATCATCGTCTTCTATTATTCTAGGATCAATCAATTCCTTTAGTGTTAGCTCATTGAATCGTTTCTTTGCAATCGGTGCAAGCCCCATTTCATTTTCGTTCATGTAAATTGAATCATACGCCACTCTCCCAGATAGGACCTCAAATAAAACTACTCCAAAGGAATAAATATCTGATTCCTTTTTATACTTACCTGTAGCCAAATATTCCGGGTCCATATATAATTCTGTCCCTGCTATATTTTTTGAATAGATAGTGCTAGGGTGTTGATTCGTAGGATGGGATTTGGAGAGCCCAAAGTCGGCAATCTTTGCATTTAAATTTTCATCTAATAAAATATTATCACTCTTTATATCTCGATGTATTATTCTTGGTTTGCCCTCCATATCGGTGTGAAGGTAACTAATCCCATGCGCAATATCAAGGCAAATTTGTATTCTTTGTGACCAAGTAAGAACGACCATGCTTACCAAATAGTCACTCAGGCTTCCTTTAAAGGCGTACTCATACACAATAATCATTTCACCAGCTTCTCTAGAAAAGCCAAGAAGAGAGACAATATTTGGATGCTTACAACTCGTAAGTAATTCAATTTCTGTTAAGAACCCTTGTTTACCTTGCTCGTCTACTTTATTAGAAATGCGCTTTATAGCTACAGTTTTGGTTATCTTGAGGGGTTCATCTTTACCCTTCTCCTCCTTTGATGACAAGCCTTCGATACTTAAAAAGTCAAGTTCTGCTCTGTACACATCAGCATAGCCGCCAGACCCAACAAAACATGCTTTATTGAAACCATTTGTAGCCCGTCTTATTTCTCTTAAAGGGATCTTCAAGGAATCCATCTACAAAATTATGCGTTAAGTGAGAAGGGGATAATTGGAGCTTGTACATACTAGCAAATATGATAATGAAACTAGAAAGAAAACAAATTTGCCACATTTAAGCGTATATTGAGTGAGAGCAATTCAAGGATCGAGTATCCATTGGAAAGTTTTCACTCCGATAACCAAAAACAAATTTGTGAAGCTACTCTACTTATGGTAAAATCGAACAATATTGGTTAGATCAATCATAAAAATATAATTTGAGTAACTTCAAAGTAAAAAAAAAAAACACACACAGGAAAATCAAGTTATTTACTAGTATCAACTCAAAATAATGAAAAGATAGTAATTACCTTCAACATGTTTGAAGATGTACCGTCTTCTGCAACAATTGATTGTTGCTTCTATACAAATTATCACAATGAAAAACAAGTCCATAAATATAACAAGTAATAATGAGAAACAGATGAAACAATATATATATATATATATATATATATATATATATATAGATATATATATAGATATATATTGAAAAGTTCATTGTAGACACCCCTATAAGTGTAGACAGGTAGACACCCTTTTTCACCATTAGATCTCTTGATCTAATGGTTGTGATTAATTTTCTTTTTTCTTTTTTTCTTTTTTCTCATTATTCACAAACTTTCACATGTGAAAAAGAGATATTTCACATGCGAAAGTGTCTACAATGAACCTCACCCTATACTTATGGTAAAATCCAACTATATATATATATATATATATATATATATATATATATATATATATCGGCTTACAACTTACAAGATCAGCAACATAATCCCATTGAAGATCTACCACCTCCTCAAGTTCTTTAACAATCTGATCCATAGTTGGACGTTGCACAGATTGTTGATTAAGGCACTTATAAGCTATGCTTGTGAAGCGTGTAAA
The DNA here is from genome assembly GCA_039602395.1 of Deinandra increscens subsp. villosa. Classification (NCBI taxonomy): domain Eukaryota; kingdom Viridiplantae; phylum Streptophyta; class Magnoliopsida; order Asterales; family Asteraceae; genus Deinandra; species Deinandra increscens. Next base: position 3,332 of record JBCNJP010002720.1, on the reverse strand, counting down.
CGTTTCTATGTCCATTTGTTTCCTTAAATTATGATCAATGATCTCTTCCGGATCTTCCTCAACACCATCATTAGTAATCACCGGTTTTTTCCCACAAAGGATTTCAAGCAATAACACACCAAAGAAGTAAACATCATATTTAGGTGTCAAATTGTTGGTGTCTAAGTAGCGAGAGAAGTGAAGACGATGCCTCCAACTTTGGGGATATTTTGTTGAAAGTTCAAAACCATATATCTTGGGTTCCCAATGTTTATCTAGAATTATTTTAGAGCTATTGATGTCACAATGTATGACATCATAATGGATGTGATTTAACGCACGAGCAACACCTAAGCATATTTGAAGTCTCTGGGGCCATTTGAGAGTTGGATCACTTAGATGTTGGTTAAGAGTTCCATGATATGCTTCGTAAATGATGATCTTTTCATTATTCTCATCACAAAACCCAGGAAAAGAGACGATATTTTTATGACGGAGACTCATAACCATTGAAATCTCCGTTTGCAACTCTTCTCCTTGCCCATACTTGCAATCTAACCTTTGTACGACCATATTATTATTCCCTGAGAGTAATTGTCCACTGTACACCTTTCCTAATGCACCTTCTGTTATCAGATTTTCACGAGAGAAGTTGTTGGTGGCGGATAATATCTCTTGAAGTGTGTATCTCTAAGTAAATCGTAGAGTAGAAAGATATTACTAATAGAAATGAATGAGAAGTAACTTATTTACTTTTTATGGTTTTGAAACAAAACTAAAAATTATATATATAAACACTTTCTAATATACAATTAGTTTCATAAAAAAATGTTTTCCTCAACCAAATGGTGTCTAGCTATATACTCATGTACAAAAGACAAAGTTTATATTATTTGTCATTTTACTATTAAAGAAAGTTGAAATTATTTACCATTTTGTTATTGGGGAGTTAATATTAATTTTATGATTTTTCAATCAAATAATTAATTCTTTTAAGTTAATATAATCAATTAGATTGTAATTTTTTAAATAAAAATATAAGTTCTCTTAATTAAATTACAGATAACAATATTAATTGTTTATAACCGAGTTGTGCTATCTTCATACATTTTTCTTTACATAATCTCACCCTATTTTTTTAGATATAATCTCTTTTAAATCGTTTTTATAGCACTTCATTGATTTTAGTGTTAGTTTCAAATCGTTTTTATATCATTTAGTCTTCATTTGCGTTTAAAAGTCACCATTAAAATAGCGTGATTTGGTCGTGTAGTGTGCACTTCAAGCGCATTATTTTTAGGATGTTTCATGTGCCAACATGATTTGTGTGGAGATGTTTTTTCTATTTTTATGCTTATGTTTTGCTATGAAGGTGACAATATTGTGGGTGTTCTGTAATATGAAGTTGTAAGGGATTATTTTAGTTTAGTTCTTTCTTTAACCGTAGTGCGCCACGATAATGGGTGAAAGGGAAAAAAACTAGTTATAAACATTAAAGATAAATTGAAAACCTACTTAAATTGTGAAAAACCTGAAAACTCTTATGACCCCTTGAAGAAAAATACAAAAAAGAATATTAGAATGTTCTACATTTGTTCCCGGCACAAGATCTGAAGATTGATGATGATCCAATGGTTATTTAAAAAAAAAATCCGATAAAATAATAAAAAATCACGTTCTCAAAAAAACATATGTAAATTACAAAAATTTACATATGTAAAAAGGAGTTTCATTTAAAAAAAAACAACTTTATAAAAAAATCCACTTGGTGGTTTTTTGTTTTTTTCCACCAAAACTAATAAAAATAAATGTAGAATTCATTAAAAAAAATTACAAATGTAAATCTTTGGAATACATATGTAAAAACAGGTTTTCAGGGTTTTACAACCTTCAAAATATCAATGCCCCATATATATCTTTTACAACCTTTCTAGCAATTTGATAGATTAGATGATGGATTATATAAGAAAAGAAAGAAAGAAAAAAACTTATAGACGATGAATAGTTAAAGGATGTAAAAGGTACCCTATTGACGTGTTTTGCCCTGGTAAAGTACTTGAGAGCATGGCTAGCCACCTGAGTCGGCGTTTTTGTTTTCACAAAGTTTATAGAAATTCCTCTCCAATCGCCTTTTCGGAGCTGCTGTAATCCGATTAAAAACAGCCGGTGCTCCTCCTCCGTCCACGGTACAGCTATATATTCATCTCAAAATCAATTGAATAAAAAGTAATAATTAATTAAGAAGATTGCAGATTTGAAGGTTACTATTATAAATCACCAAAAGCCAAGCATCATACATAGAAATGAAATGGATCGATCGACCAGTCAAAACTAGAATCATAGAAATGGATCACAAAAATTCAAAAGTTACTGATAACTACAGATTTAATAAAATAAAAAAAAACAGCAGGATTGAGTAGCAAATCGATCGATGATCGATCGGTGAAAAAGTACCTCTCTTCGGCACGCGACTACGAGCTGAGGGATGAACAACGTCGTCATCATCGGAGGCGTATCCGGCAGCATACATGTTTAATTCCTGACGATGCTGTTCGTCAAACTGAGCTTCATTATTATTATTATTATAATTTATGGTAACTCCAAACAACGTGAAGCCTTTACCGAGGATATCTCCACCGTTTCTACTAGAAGATGGGTTCATCTAAAAGAAGAAATGAGTAAAAAGAAAACTCAGATAAACAGAAAACAATAGAGGGTAGAAGCACATATACATAAGGTACCACTGTCTAAAACAAAACAACCTATGAAGATTATTGAAGAATGGTGTGAACAAAAGTCAAAAGTTATAACCTTATTAGTCGGTCACAATGCTTCTTGAAATCACATACACAATTGATCCGTTGTTGAGAACAATCTTTTTAGGAGCCTAAAGTGACTACGAAAACTGGAACCTTTTTTTCCGCAAAAATTATTTCCTTGTAGTTTTAAAACCAAAATAGTAACAATTTGAGTGTACTAGAAGTTGAAAGTGGAATTAGATGAAAACAAGGAGGGTCTTGAGTCGGTTGAACATGTTTTTTGTAATTGCTCGGTTGCTGACTAGGCGTGGTTGGGACTGAGTTTGCGGCTGATGAAAATCCCCCCGTATTTGCAGGTTCATAATTATTTATTTGGTTTGGAGACAAAGAGGAGGAAGATGATTCATGTTGCGGTGTTGACTACTTTGTGGTGCATATGGAGAGCTCGAAATGACCAGATTTTTAAGGGGAAGAGAAGTATGGCTGGGATGATAATAAAGAAGATTAAGGAGGGTTGGAGTTTTTGTGTCAATAATAATAGAGCTAGAAATATAAATTTGATATATTTCTTTCGGTGTTTCCTGTTTGTTTGTT